>CM076572.1:423524704-423739704 GCA_034641835.2 Pinus albicaulis
ATTTTTCTGAGCTTGTCTTTAAGCGCCAACTTCCTCTGGTCACTTATAGTTTGGAACTCGTCTGTCCAAGAGCCTTCACATTAAGGTGAACCTTGTAGGTTTTAACCCTGAACATAAATTATCTACACACGAATCTTATAACAGAAAATAAACAATGGCGAGAGCATAAAACATAAAACAGATAAACACAGAGATTTTCCCCTGGATCCCAAATCGGGACGACCAGCTTGATTTTTCATTATATTCCTTTTAGTGTTACAACACGTATATATACATGCCGAAGCATACATAAACCCCAATCCATTAACCCTGGATTAGAACATAACCGTAGTTCCCTTGACCGGATCTACAAAAATACCAGGGGCCGAAAACCATCGTACCCTGAAACCATGTGCAAAACCATGCACAAAACCATGGAAATAATATAACACATACCCAACATTCTCCCACTTGTTGTTTTCTTTCCACAGGGGGCCACAAGAGAGCTTAGTCATTGGCCAAATTCTTCAACACCCATTGTTTCTCTACACCAAGAGAACTTCTGAGTGCTCACAGACTTTTGTTAATGCATCTGCAACATTCTTCAAAGTGTCCACCTTTACCATCAACACCCTTTTAGCCTCAACCATATCTCTAACAAAGTGATATTGAACATAAATGTGCTTTGTCTTTGAATGATAAGCAGGGTTCTTAGCCAAGAAAATTGCACTTTGGCTATCACAGTCTATCCTTATAGCTTGCTGTACCAACCCCATACTTGAACACAATATCTGCAACCAAATTTCTTCCTTGATTGCATGAGTGGCTGCTATGTATTCTGCCTCTGTAGTTGAAAGAGCCACTACAGGCTGTCTTTTACTCATCCAACTGACTGCGCCTCCAAATAAGCTAAACACATACCCACTTGTAGATCTTCTTTGGTCCAGATCTCCAGCCCAGTCTGCATCAACAAAACCACGAATGTCCAACATTCTTTCCAATCCTGGTCTTCCCTGGTAGCACAAGCCATAATCACTAGTGCCATGTAAATATTTGAAAACCCGCTTCACTGCTGTCCAATGCTCCTTCCCTGGGTTTGACATAAACCTGCTCAATACTCCCACTGCATGTGCAATGTCTGGTCTAGTACATACCATTGCATACATCAAGCTACCCACTGCACTTGCATATGGAACATGGGACATATACTCCTCTTCTTCTTGTGTCTTGGGACACTGTTCAGCAGACAGCTTTACACCTACAGGAATAGGAACCTTCACCTGTTTACTATCCTGCATATTGAACCTCTGCAATATAGTCTCGACATACTTCCTCTGGTTTAACCAGAGCTTCCTCTTTGCCCGATCTCTCTTAATTTCCATGCCCAAAATATAGTTTGCGGCACCCAGATCCTTCATGTCGAATTTGGAGAACAGTTGGGTCTTCAAATCTTGGATAATTTCTTTGTCATTTCCAATCAACAACATATCATCCACATACAAGACCAAATAAATAACATAGTCACCAATTAATTTAAAATAAACACAGTGATCCTCCTTGCTTCTGGTGAAGCCAAGTCCCCGTATATAGGTATCAAATTTCTGATACCACATCCTTGGTGACTGTTTTAACCCATACAGAGACTTCTTCAACCTGCATACCGGTTCTTTCTTACCCTTCACCATAAAGCCTTCAGGTTGCTTCATGTAGATCTCCTCTTCTAGGTCCCCATGAAGAAATTCTGTCTTCACATCCATCTGTTCTATCTCAAAATCAAATGCAGCAACAACAGATAAAAGTAATCTAATAGAAGTAACTTTGGCAACAGGAGAAAAAATATCACCAAAATCAATTCCCGGCACTTGGGAATAACCTTTCGCTACCAAACGAGCTGTGTATTTCTCCACCTTGCCTTCTACATTCATCTTCTTCTTAAACACCCATTTTCTCCCAATGGGCTTCCTTCCAGCTGGAAACTCCACCAGATCCCATGCATCGTTTTTGTGCAAGGATTCCATTTCATCAACCATGGCCTCCTTCCAGAGATTTCCATCCTCTGAATCTACGGCCTCCCTCACAGTTCTGGGTTCATCATTAGTTATAGTTAAGGAAAAACCTGAATAGAAAGCATATGGACTATACCTTTTTGGTTGCCTTCTTTCCCGAACTGATCTTCTCAAAGCTGGAGTTTGTGGCTCTTCATCTTCTGAGTCTTCTTCTATTGTAGAGTCTGATTCATCCTCCTTTAGCTCAAACTCTATCTTCTCAGGTTCCTTTAGTAGGACTTCATGTTTAACAACATCTTTCACTTCTCTAAACACCACATCTCGGCTGTACACAACCTTCCTTGTTTCTGGGTTCCAAAGCTTGTAACCCTTTAAACCATCATTATACCCAATAAAGATGCACCTTTCAGATTTATTATCCAACTTGGTCCTTTTCTCCTTTGGAACATGTACATATGCATCACATCCAAATACCCTTAGATGTGAAATAGAGGGTTTCTTACCAGTCCATACCTCATGTGGGGTTTTATCCTCCAACGCTAATGAAAGTGATCTGTTAACTAAGTAACATGCAGTCTCCACTGCCTCTGCCCAGAATTCTTGTCCTAACCCGGTACCACTGAGCATGCTTCTTGCCTTTTCCATCAGTGTTCTATTCATTCTTTCTGCAACTCCATTTTGCTGAGGTGTGTATGGAGTAGTCTTATGCCGTGCTATACCACACTTCTTACAGAACTCTTCAAATTCCTTCTTGCAGAACTCCCCACCATTATCTGTTCTCAATGCCTTTATCTTCTTCTCTGTCTGGTTTTCCACCAGAGCCTTAAATTCTTTCAATTTGTCAAAGACTTCAGATTTCTTCCTCAAGAAATATATCCATGTATTCCTTGAGAAGTCATCTATGAATGAAACATAGTACACAGACTTTCCCAGTGATGGAACTGACACAGGCCCAAACACATCACTGTGCACAAGTTCTAATATCTTCTTTTCCCTCTTAGCACCAGAAGGAAAACTCACCCGATTCTGCTTCCCATATACACAATGTTCACAGAAATCGAAATCCAGAGAGCAATTAGACATACCTTCTACTATACCATCTCTATGCAGTATCCGAAGGCCCTTCTCTCCAATATGTCCAAGCCTTTGATGCCATAGCATGGTATTTTCTCCAGAGACAGCTAGACTTTCCGTCCCGCACAGAACCACGAAGCTGTTACCCATCAATAACGGTGCTACCTTGTAGCTTGTATAGAGTTCCGGTCCGAACTCCACTGCAAATACTAGTGCTCCCGAACCATCTTTCGGCATCTTTCTGTTCTTGTTTACATCATCCATCTTGCTTACAAAAATCAGATTTCTGGCCAATGCAGGAATATGCAGAACACCAGGAAGTGTTCTAATCCTTCCTCCTTGCAGCTTCAGCTTGACCTTTCCACGTCCGATGATTCTGGCCCTCCTATCATCCCCTAGGAAGACATCACCACCATCATATTTCTCATACTCGCAAAACCACTCCCTATGGGGAGTGAAGTGAAAGGATGCACCTGAGTCAATCAACCATGACTCATGATCTACATGTGTATTTGAAGAAGAAGCCAAATACATATCCCCACCTTCATCCGAGGTGGTTTTTGCCTCTGCAGAAGGACCTTCATCAGATCCCTTTCCTTTCTCAGGAGCTTTAGATCTGCATTCCTTTTTGTAGTGCCCTTCCTTTCCTCATTTCCAGCACACCTTTACAAACTTTCCGGGAGATTTAGATCTCCCTCTAGATTTATATCTCCCACTCGAAACCTTATTCGTGTTTCTGTTCTGGGACCTTCCTCGTACAGATAAGGCATCTCCATTCTGACCCTCCATATTTCTCCGTCTCATTTCCTCCGACAGCAAGGCTGAGACAATGTCATCAAAATTCAAGGTAGTTGTATTGCTACCTATTGCAATAACCAGACTGTCCCACAAGTCTAGTAGAGAACACAACAAACTGATGCACTTATCTTCATCTAATATTTTAATATCAACAGATGACATCTGACTTACCACAGTATTGAAGGCATTCAGATGCTCTGTCACCGAGTCTCCATCCTTCATCCTCATGTTATACAGCTTTTTCGGCAGGAACAACTTATTCACCAGAGACTTAGATTGGTACGAAGTCCCTAGCTTTTCCCACAAGGTCTTCGCTATAGCTTCCCCAGATACATTCAACAATACTGAATCTAAGACACACAACCGTATTGTGCTTTTATCCTTCCGATCCAGTTTCTTCCAGTCTTCATCTGACATTCCTGTTGGCTTAGTACCTGGATCTACCACGATCCACTGATCTTTATCCACCAGCAGATCCTCCATCTTGAGCTTCCACAACTCAAAACTCTGACCATTAAATTTCTCGATCTCTATCTTTCCGTCGCTCGCCATCTTCTTTCACTGCAAGAATCGATCCCGCAGATCTCCCACTGAACAGGGTCTACCTCAGGCCCGAGAAAAAAACCCTCAGCAGCAAAGGCGTCCCCTTGAAGCCGAAACAGCTCTGATACCAAATGTAGGTTTTAAACCTGAACAGAAATTATCTACACACGAATCTTATAACAGAAAATAAACAATAGCGAGAGCATAAAACATAAAATAGATAAACACAGAGATTTTTCCCTGGATCCCAAATCGGGACGACCAACTTGATTTTTCATTATATTCCTTTTAGTGTTACAACACATATATATACATGCCGAAGCATACATAAACCCCAATCCATAAACCCTGGATTAGAACATAACCGTAGTTCCCTTGACCGGATCTACAAAAATACCAGGGGCCGAAAACCATCGTACCCCAAAACCATGTGCAAAACCATGCAAAAAACCATGGACGCGGACTACCCACTGAAAATTAAGGAAAGAATATAACACATACCCAACAAGTTCAAGGTAGTTAATCTTCATAGACACGTCATCAAGTAGGTCAATGTGATCATCCCCAACTTACTTTTCATGAAATTAGGCTTAGAATCCTCTACAACCTCGTGGATGGAGTTGAATGGGAACTAGGTAAAGGCCTTTACAAAATACATGCTAGTGAATAACACTCACTAGGTTATGCCAACAAATAAAGTGGGAGAAATGGTTTCTCCTCAAGGTTATCCAATTGGGTGTGTAATACCAACTTCACCCATTTCCTAATAGGTTTCTCTATTAGGTTAAAAAGTGTCTTCCACCTTATTAGTTATATATTTTTCAATTTCTCGTGGATTCCTTGAATTTTTTCTCCTACCATCTCCCTCTCTCACTCCCCAAATTATTGTCATCAAACATGACCCATTGAGGATCTGGAGCAATGTTTGCACCATACTTAGAACTTTCATTGCTGCTAATTGAAATTGGAGAGTCATGTATACTAGATTTCTTGCTTAGGTGGCTCTTACTTGGACAATATACTGAGATGAGTTTAACATGATGGTCATATGAGGTTGGAAGCTACTTGGTGTAATTTTCCTTAAATCTTCAAAAAAATAGAGCAAAAATGTCATTTTCGATCATTTTTTATTAGCTTATACATACAGAAGATGTCATCACAATTGCAACCCAAGCACATTCCATGAGCATGAATTATGAATGTCACAAGCCAAATTGCAAGGAAACTTTCATTCATTTTAGGCAAAAGAGGGCTATGACATTAAGGTCCATGCTAGAAAAAATTATGCAAATAAGGTTGCTAAGTCTTGATACTTACCATGTGTTTCAAAGCCATAACGAAGGTTGGCTTTGAGAGTGTCCTCCCAAAGCCCTATCTTGAGATGAAATTTGATTCAATGTCTTAATTGAATTCTTTTGACTTATTTTTGGCATTGAAGTTTGAAATAGTAGTTTTGATGACTCCATTGATGACCTTGCTGAGGAATTTGATGCACACAATATTGACTTTGAAGATGGTTTAGAAGACGTTGAAGAAGTTGTAGATTTTGGTGTTGTCTCTGAATGTTTCTTTGTTGTTGGACTTGATCAAGACACAATTTAACTTTACGAGCAGATTGAAGACCTTGAAGAGGTTTTAGATTTTGTTGTTCTCACTGAAGGTTTTTGTCTAGTTTTGTTTCTTAAACAATCATTTCCATAGGACATTTTTGGTGAATAGATTCTTGACCTTGATGAGAGGATATGATACCTTGAAGAGGCTACATATTTTGGTGACGTCACTAATTTTTTTATCTATTATTATGTTTGTTAAACATCTCACTTAGGGCGAGGCAACTCCACATATATTGTACAGTTTATGGGACAGAAATCAATATGTAGAAATATTCACTTGGTTTTTATAATTGGATAGAAGAATGACTTAAAATGACCTTGTATGTATTCTCGTTTTAGAGCTCAAATTTTTAGGAAGGATTTAAGTATCCACCTTTCAAGAAGCACTAGAAGAGGTTGATAAAGAATATAGGAAGACAAAAAACTAACTAGTGGTGTAATAAATGGATTTCTTGGGAGGTAGATTGGCATATGGACTTTTGGTAGCTAGAACTTTTCCAAATAAGTGAATGTATTTGAAAACCAAACCTCTAGTTTATTTTTGTTTAGACAAGGTCTAGAATTTGAAAAGTGAATTCCCTCTTTCTTCCTCTTACATGTCCAATGATCGGAATCTGGATTGAGGGAAAAAAATTTCCAAAATAAAAATTTTTCATTTTATTTGTTGTACACATGAGTTTTTAAAAGATAATTAACTCATAAATTTCTCACAAAATACACTTAAAGCTTGACACATAAACCCCTTCCCAATTGGCTAACTTTAGACGATCCTAAACACATTTTTATTTAACTAATGAGGGAGATAGCCCAACAAAACTAGTTTGTCCATATTCATATCAAGTTGGTATCAAAGTACAATTTAGCTCATTTTAGTCAAGGTTAGTTAGAAGAATTAGCTATTGGTTTTTGTCTTCAATTTCCTCTCAAAATGAATGTGTACGTGATTTTGAGAGACACACTAGAGGAATAAGGTCCAAATTTTTGATGAAAATGTGCTATGAAAGTAAAGGGTTAAAGGCAAACATGTACAAGGCATAGTTGAGCCAAATGTTGTTGAGGAAGGGCCCAATTATTTGGGTCTTGGTTATGGAAAACATGATGGAGAATGCTCCAAAGCCAAGGAGGCACATGAAGCTGTTCCAAGAAGGAATTTTATTTCGTGTTCATTACCTCAAGCTTGTGAAGTTTGTGTTCATGATGAATGGAAAATTTTGACACCCACTTTGCAAGAAGATGTTAATAATCATGCAGCTAATGAGAATGTAAAAGAAGAGGATGTTGAAAGCTCTATCTAGTCATTGAATTCAATGCTAGTATTCAGAGGATAGCCACTACCTCATCAAATTCACCTCCTCAAGAAGGCGACAACGGTGAATGTTCAAGGTATAAACTTGCCTTTAATCAAATTGCTTTTGATTATGATAAACATGGTAAATATTCACATAAGATTTGGAAAAGAACTTGCACATGTTCCTTTTGTGGTTTGAATAATCATAATGTTTATAGATGTTGGAAGAAGATATCCATGCACATTGAAACTTTCTAAATAAATGAGGCAAAAGGTCAAAGGACCATTGGACAAGGAAAATGATGTTGAAAATAAGATGCAATTGTTTATTACTCATTTCCATAAGAAAGTTCACCTTGTAAACAAGTGTTGGACTTTGTATCCAACATGTCATCCACAACATTTGAAGAAGGTGGAAAGAGATAACGACAAGAATGGAAAAGAGGATTCCATAATCGATGAGGGTCAGGATGATTCACATGATGATGAAGTGCAGCTAAAAGAAGCACCATTGAAATGGTTTGCTAACAGATGGTTTGATTTCTTATCCAATTAAGGCCTTGCATGTATTTTTATGTTTCATGAATTTCTTTGCAAATTCAAAGTATGGTGCATGTTGCATGAAGCAAGATGTTGAAAGGAGAATTATGTTGACACACTTAAATGCAACAAATATGGAAATTTGTACATGAGCTATTATTTGACTTGGAGTCAGTTGTTTGAAGAGGCATGTTTTGTTGACTTGTGTTTGGTTGATGGTTTTGTACACCAATATGTAAGAGTACATGGAGATATTCACATGATGTGAATTTTTTTTCTTTGAAGGAGAAAATGATATGTCAGCGAGTTATGTTTCTTGCATGATGTGTTTTTCAATTTGATGGTTTTGTTTGTGACAAGACGTCACAAGATTTTGGGAAGGTCCACTCTTGAGCGAGAGCCTCATGATTACAACCTAATCATGAGAATCAAATGGGAGTGCATCCTTATTTGGAAAACAAATAGGATTCTAAGCTACCTAGGACTCAAACTATTATTTTTAAATTTGAAATATCATGTTGTGTTGTTTCAATGCCTAAATCCACAACCCTAACATAAATTGTTTTATTCTTTTTTTGCAGGATTTAGTTGGTTATATTAAAATTCAGTTGAATTTAAAATTCTTGGCTTAGTGGCATGAACCAAACATATTGTGTATTAAATTAGGAATTTCGCTCTCCCAATCATTTCTAAATCACCCATATCACCAATAATTTTTTTTTTAAAAGAACATACTTTGGTATGGGAAAGACCTTAGGTTTCAAATATTATAAGAGGGTTTTTGATATGGTTGAGAGAATGTGGAAAATAGAATCCATAAACAAATTATTTTTCAAAACGTATTACTTTCAAAGTATCAACAAGGAATGTACAAGGGTGTTCAATGAATTAACGCTATTTATTTAAATTCCATGATGTATATCTTACTCATAATTTTAACAAATTATTAAATAATGATCTAGATTAGATAATTATATTATTTGTCATATATTTTGATGCTTATAGAGTGAAAAAACTGAAATAATCAACTTGTAGGGTCATTTTAATGGTGGGTGGAGAATTGGGATCTAAAACCTTTTGGAGACATTTTGAGGTATTAAATGAAAATTTTGGGGGTCAAACGATTATTCCTTGTGCTGAAATCTTGACCATTATTCTACACTTAAATACATATATCCAATGGTTCAAGAAAAACATCAAATGAAGTTCATTCAAAATTTATGCCTTTAGTAAGTTGACCTATATCATGTTGACCACCATGGTACGAGAGAATGACATTTTAGCCCCATTACTCATGCATAGCAAGCTCGCTACATGTGGAATTTTAACAAGACTCTAAAAGGTCTAAAATCACAAACCTCGTTAATGGTTGACGGAGTCAAATCTTACACCTAGTTGGCTATCACGCTATGTTAAATACTTCGCCACTAGGAGGAATAAGAGTTCCATTTTGTGTTATTGTATTTTGTTCCATAGTTGAAAATACAACTAGGAGTGTGAAGTTAGAGAGAAAAATGTATGAAGTTAAGTTTTTGTAGCAACCTTACACGCCAAAAGTCTTAGCTAACTCTAGAGAGATTACCTTAAACATATTTTCCATACCAGAAAAGAGAGAGTAGAGAATGTTTACATTTTAGTGTTGTTTTTCTCCCATAAGGATTTCCTAGGGAAAAAGGAGTCTAGAGCATCATTACTTTTTAGGGTTGCTTGTCTCCCATATAAGCATTTCCTAGGAAAATAATTGTGTTGATTGTCTAGAGATATGTATGTGTGTTTCATTATGTTCTCTATTTCTTACGTTGTGTTTCATTATGTTTTATATTTCTTACATTTCTTCCCTCCTATTTTTCTTTCCAATCAAGGTTTATAAAGTAACATGAGAAGCAACATGAGACTTGGAACAATCATTTTCATTATCTATATGGAAGGCAAGAAGGATTATATCACCTTAAGCTTAAACTTATGTAGTTTGTCAATTTTTATCATATATTTTTTGGTAAGGGTAAATTTTTTTTATCTATAGTACAAGTCATGAGTTCCCCAATTTTACCTTATGTAAAGCATGACTCTAAGATTACTACAATTTGTACTTTGTTTTTTATTGTGATGATGCCCTGTCTCAATCACTTGGCCATCTCTCTATGGGTAGTGAAATCTTTATAACAATACTTAAGTAATATTTATCTATTTGTATGATGTGAAATGTAAAAAATGGTATACTATTTTTCATAAAATTGGGTTGAGTTTATCATATATTTCGATGAAATTTGATTATATGACACGTCTTCTTTAAAAGGATCTAACAATTTTGTTAAGGTATGAATTTGCAATTTTGTGTGGCTCTCTATCAACCTTCGCTTCCTCATTTCTAGAAAAAATCTACTTGCTCATTCGTATACCCACTTTCTATTCAAATGCATGAGTTTTGAACTCTCGGTAACTATGTTTTCCCACGCGGGAAAATTATATGTCACATTTTATACTAAAGTTCTAAATATTATTTTGAAGTTTGGATTACTGTTATTCTTTTATATAATTTAATATTAGATATAGGTTTAAATTGAAAGCTACTTAGATGAAATATAGCTTAGATATGGAATTTGAAAATTATTATCTATTTATTGAACTAAAGGACATAATTATTACACATGTTTAATTTACATTCAAATGCTTCTTTGAATTATCTCCTATAGCTTAATGTAATGCTAGATATATAATTTAAGTTGAAGGCCCATGAGATAAATATGACTTCTATGTGACATTTGTATTGAATCATCTATTTGTTGTGTTATATGAACATAATTGGTATGCATATCTAATTTTCATTACTAATGTGTCATGCTTCTTTAAAGTATCTTTTATAGATGACCAGAGCATCCCTTTTTAATCTATCCCTTTTGACTTTGGATATGTGGGCAATACTCATCTGCATATTTTTCTACATAAAGCAGTGAGTAAAATTGTATTCCATTTGTGTCAATGTTAAGGTTAAGCACATGGATTAAAGTTTTATATATTAGATGAGGAGGCTATGTATTACATATGGTCTTGAATGAGCTTTTGGACTCTTTAGATATATATATAAAGAGTCCAAATGCTCATTCAAGACCATATGTAATACATAGCCTCTTCATCTAACTTGGCCAGGGATTTGCAATACTATATTTGAGTTGGCTAGCTCCATTTCAAGATATTATAATGTTAGATTATTATTTCTATAGATTTTGATTGTGGTAGTAAAATGTTACAAAAAAACAGAAACTGTACAAATAATATTATTCTAGATATATGTAAAAAGGACATTGTAGAGAAGATCAAACAATATTAAACTTTTCATAAATAGTTTAGATAAAAATACATTTTCTAATTTTGATTGTAAATTCTAAGGCTTAAAGCAATAATTTTTCTAATATTTTTTTTTTTAATTAATAAATAAAAAAGAAACATTTTCAATCAAAATCACATCCAACACATAATAAAAATAATAAAAACAATTTGAAACTTCATACTCTATGACATTACTATGACAAAGAGCATAAAAATATACAAGCAAAAAATAATTTTCTATAATAATGGAGAGCTTCAAATATACAAGAAAAAAATCTTTGAGCCTCCTTGTATCCCAAAGAAAGAGTTGCTCAAACAATCATATTTTAAACAATTAAAATTGGAGAAAATCATTTGTTTTTGAATTTCAATTATATAAAAAATTAGTCAAATATAAGACAAGAGTTACTCATACTATAAAAGTTTAAATAATATTAACTTTCAAAAAAAATATTTGTAAATGAACCAAAAAAAAAATAAAAAATTATAAATTTCATTTACAGTAACTTAAATCCATATTAACACCTCTTGATAAATCTAAAATTAAATTAAATCTATATTACTTAATTTAATAGTTTAAATTCCTATTTTTGGTGTGCCAAATAGAAATGTTCAAAGAGAAAGTTACAACTTACAAATATTACTCAAATATATCACAAAAGGAAATAGAATAACAAACATAATGGACAATATGAACCAAAGTATTATACCATTATTGATATGGATGAAATATTCAGTGGCTACTAACTAGTCTAAAAAGAAGGGAACAGAAGATAAAAAGGATATTTTAGAAGTAGAAGAGGTCATTTCTAGGCTTTTTGACAATAATGTAAATGCATTTTTTACTGAAAAAGACTTGCAGTCTTTGAAAAATTTGGAGGGGAGAAAGCAAGAACTATTAGAAAAGGAAACAGTTCAATGAAGACTTCAAATTAGAGCCATATAGTTCGCTGAAGGTGATAACAGTTCACTATTTTTTCTAGAAACATGTAAACCATAGAAAAAAATGTCAATACTATTTGGGGAATGGACCTCCAAAATTGAGAGAAGGCAAGGACTTTTATAGACATATATTTGGAGCTGGCAAACAATATTTTCAAGATCTCTTCAAAGAACCACTAGACTCAAACGTATAAAACCCCAGTGTTATCCTCTTCCCAAGGTGGATAAGTGAAGATATAAATTCATATTTTGAGGAAGAAATTACAAAGAAGGAATCAAAATCAATTTTAAACTTGTTTCATAAATAAAAAAGTTCTAGGCCTAATATGGACTGTAGAGCTTTATTTAGGATTCCATGATCTGTTAGAGGAGCTAATTAGAGTCTTAGATGAATCTAAAACCTTGAGGAAAGTCTTGGGAGCTCTAAATTCTAGATTTATTGCATTAAATACAAAAAAAAATTGGCCCTCCTTTGAGGATTTCAGGCCCATCTCCCTAAGCAATTCGACCTACAAACTCATCTTGAAATTAATTGTTAACAGGTTAAAATGAATTCTTTCCAAGATTGTTTTAGAAGAAGTTAGAATAGTTTGGGTTTCTATTCACTAGAAAAGTTCATGATGTAGCTAGAACTACACAAGAAGTGCTTCATTCAATTAAATCTTCTAGATTCCCCACTGTAGTTATAAAATTGATCTCAAAAAAGCTTACAATAAAGTGAACTGGTTGTATATCGGGTCATTAGTTATGCAAATTGTTGTGAATCTTCAATCAATCAACTAGATTGTGGGGTGTATCATTTGAGCCACTTTTTTTTTTTGATCTATGGGTTCTCCTTCAGGCCTTTTTCATGTTTCTCAAGGGCTTAGACAAGGATGACAATTGTCTCCACTTATTTTCTTATTGGTGTTTGAAGGTCTAAGAAGATTGGTGACTGAGGAAAAAAGGAAGGGCAGGTTTTCTTATTATCATAAGGGTGGGGAGGGGAGTATGCTTCACTCGGGCTTCAGCACATCACATAAATTTATGTAATTCGGGAAGTAACTGCACCCGTAGCTACATTATATGATGTGTGCAGCACTAGTCATAATCACCTATGTTACGGATCATTAAACAATATTCCTAATTATTTATGATTGGAATGAATCATAATCGAGGGATGGAAATATATATATATATATATATATATATATATATATATATATATATATTATTCCCCTCACCTCCATAGCACGCAACTACCAAATTTGATGACTATTTGCTAAAACCATTACGCTCTCGAATAAAAAAAAAATGAACTGAAATGGTCAAAAAACACAGCAAACAAACCTAAAAAACAAACAATGGAACAGTTGATCATTCTTTTGTACATTATTCCTACTCAAAATTATTGTGGAAAGGAGTCATACAAGTTGCAAAAGGTTCAGTTGAACATACTCGATATACAACAGCAACAATGCCGATGAAAGGAGCAACGAACAGAGCAGTGAACAGTCACAGAAAACACGCGAAAAGAGCAGTGAACAATCACAGACGGGAGAAGCAACTGGATGATGGGAAAAAATGCACGAACAGAGCAGCGAAAAGTCACAGACAACACACGAATAGAGAAACGAACAATCATAGACAACGCGTGAATAATTAAACCGGTAAACAAATGAATATCGCAGGTGATTTATTTATAAAAACTAGTTCAGATGAAATTTTTTAATAAATAAAAGTTCAGCCGAACTCACAGTTAGGCCGAAATTTTGTCGCCAGTTTTCCCATCTCCTATGAAAATTCTGTTTGCCCACGCCGTCAGTGTGCCGCCAATCTAAACGGAATCACAAGTTCAGCCGAACTATTTCCAAAAAAAAATTTCGGCCCCTGATTCTCACAAAAGTGTAACCCAGCTTCACGTTTCCACCCTGGCTTGAGGGGTCCTGACCCAGGTTCATTTTTATTATGCAACCAACAAACCCTCCAACTACTGGCCTTTTCAACAATGACCTGGTTGCACAAATCAAAGTCTCACCCAATGTAGTATGGGGGGGTGCTATAACCAGCTTTCTGCACCTTGATGAAGAATTTAATGTGGTGGCCCTAAAACGAATTTATAATAGCACTATAAAAAATGATATAAAGATTCATGCAATAAAAAGTTAATAGAATAACAGATAAAATTGTCACAGATTATCACATAATGCCTCAATATGTATTTTCAGATTTTAAATAGATATACGTCAATAAAACTTATTCATCAACCGATATTCATGCATACTATACTTTATTCATTCGCACAGATCCATTTAATCATAAAAAAAGTAAATATGCAATCACAAAACAGATTCCGATCTCAAATAAAATAACAGATAAATAGAAAGAAATTGCATCACAATCTAGATTTCTCCAAAACACTCTTCTTTATTAAGAGATACAGAAATTCTAATGCATTCAGTCCTTCAATACAATTTACCCTTCCGTGCACACAACCAGTAGAGTCCGCACACAGAGAGGACTTGCGCACACAACCAACAGGATCCTTTCTACCCAAAAACCTAGACTTAAGATTAAAATATTACAAAAAAAAATCATGTGTAATCATTCATTGTCTCTACTTGACTCTATCAATCCATATTTATACTAACTTAGCACGTAGATACCATGTTCTCAAACCAAGATTTGAGACTCATGGTTTTCCCTTAAAACCAATTACATTGAATAAGGGAATTTGACCCACCCTAAAGCCCCTTTGACTCTTTCACGCAATGCACACAACAAAACATAAACAAAATTTATCAAAATTGTACCAAAATTATACCCCACGGGACCCCGCTCCAACATGTGGATTTTGGAGTTTGCTAAGAAAGTGCACTACAAAAGTTCTTGCACATGACTATTTTAGCAGTCAACTTCAAGCTCACTTTATGACCAAATGAAAAGGAATTTTGGAAATATGAAGGAGGGTTTTCTTTAATATGAGCCCATATACAAGAACCTCTCTTAGTGTTTCCACAACTATCAGGGTTTGGAAAATATGCACTCATATTTGAGGCCTATTTTTTAGAATTTTTACTAGCCAGCTTTGTGTAGAAATTTTAAAATTCGACTTGGTAGAGTTCTAGCTCAACATCCACATTGCATGATGATACATCAGCAGTCTATTACACTCATAAAATCAGTTGGTTTCATTTGATAAGGGTTATTAAAAGAATTTGTTGGTATATTTGATGAAATAAGAGTCCTTTTTGTATTCAAACTTTTCCAAACATAAAATATCCCTAGGAAGTGTCCAAGTGATATAATTCTATTAGGAATAGGTCTCTTAAGTAGGAATTCGAGGCTGGCCTGGGTGGAAACCCACTGTATGACCTCACTCTATAAATAAGGGAGTTTTTGAGTTTTAAGGGGTTGATGAATGTAATTTGAAGGCTATTATGTAACTTTTGTGGAGTTTATGTGTTTGTGTCTTTCTATTTTATATATTTTTATCAACATTAGAGTATTATGATCACATATAATTCATAATATCTATTCTCCAATTTCATTTATGTACTATGTGTTTGTTGTAGAATTTATCTTTTAAGCTCAATTGAATCAGTTTCCATGGATTGTATTTTCTTGTAATTGAAGTCCCATAGCTGACTCCATGCCCAATGGTAGCCTTTAGACACTCTTCCACTTGCAAAATCACTTAAAACACAAAAATATTTAGTGATATGTAATATACGTTTTACCTTGAGAATTTCATTTTTCTTTTGAGACATCCATCTCTAATTGGAAGGGCTAACTACCAATCCAAAGTGGTTTGAAATAGTTGTGCTAGGTTGACAGTTGAACAGCCCAATTGGTTCCAGATTAGTGATAACATATTTGACAGTGTTGCCATTTTTTTCAAAATCCCCTTCTATCAAAACCAACGTTTCTGTTCTGGTCTTTTTGGTTTCCTTCGTCTTTTTGCGCAGGATTATTTGTGACTATGGTCCCCTCTGAGTGTCGTGATGAGTTTCTATTGTGTTGATGGCACATCATTACTATCTCCATCAAGCTCCTCCAATTCTACATCACTGCGGACATCCAAAGTGTCCTTCGGTTGCTATTTTTTTGTTGTAATCTCCTGGGTATATTTCTTGGTACTTGGATTTGATACAGATGGCTTAAGATGAGCAATAGACGTGGCACCAATATCTATTGATGTAATTAACTAAGAAGGGTTCCCATTGGTCATCACCTGGATGATATCATCTTCAGTGGCAAGGTAAGGAAATTCATACCACACTTTTGACATATCAACCTTCGCGCGAATGTGCACATTATGAAAGGATGTTTTAAAATCTGCGATGTTCTTGTATTGTTTATACATTGTCGGTGAAAGGCACGGATTTGACGAATCCACTTGATGAAGCTCTGTCTGGAAGAGTACCCAAAAAATATTATTCTCCATCACTCTGGAAGTATTCTTCATTGCCCAACGAGATGTGTAGCATGTGGCTTTGCATAAACCAGGTTCAATGTTGGGAAGCTGGGATTGCGACAATGACTTCTAGCCCACTAGTGCGACAAGCAACAACAACCACATGTAGTGGAATAGATTTCCTTTCTCTTGTGCTACCTGAATATTTTCTAAGAACTCCTGGCACAAATACCTAGCCCAATTTTACTACACCCTTTTGATGCATTGCACGGATAACACAATGAATGGCACTGCAACGTTAGTGGCATGAAACTTCCTCATTAATTTGCATGACAATATTTGAGTGGAAAATATGACCGCTGGCTCGTTATTTGTACTAACTAAAAATCCTCTCATCTTGCATACCACTCCATAATTTTTCTTCATATTCTCCACAACTTTCTTCTCTGGACCATTTCCTCCAAAGGCTTTGGTTGGTTCTTCTCCTTGGTATGGAAGCCCTGTGTTTCGATGGATTTGCATATCGTCAATGGGAATCCTCATTCATAGCCAAAGGTAACTGTCATGTACCATCATCAGTAGCTGGCGTAGGAAAAAATAGTTGATGGTGCTGCGATCAAAGTGGGGAATGTACAACAGGGTGAAGAGCTCACCCTTCTACAACCCCAAACCCCACTCCTTTTTCTCTACCTTTATGACTCTGGTTTCAAAGGGGACTTGCTCCAAATAGTGCAATGACGCAAGCTTATAAAACTTCGTGCGGTCCTCCAAATCCTAATATTATAACTTTAGAAAGGGGAACCATCCCATTAGGTCACCCTCGAGTAGCACATTCTCTAGAAGCAGTGGTGTATCAATGCGTGTTTTGACCTTGTCGGGATCTCTGGGAACATCAACCAATGGCTTTCTTGGTGCCATATATGGAGGTAACTATGAAATTGTCTCAAATTCCTCGGAAAACCCTTCCTCCAGTGTAGTTACCTCAGGTTCTTCCTCCATTGGTTGCTTTTATTTCTCGGCATGAGGAGTCAGCTTTGAATTCAGGGTCTTGCGTAGAGACTTTCTAGTACGCGAAATTTGAACTTTCTTTTGTTGTGGTACACCACTGGTAGCAACTGCTTGCAACTCATTAGGGGTAGGCTTAGTGGCTATCATGGCTTCTAGGATCAACTGGACTAAACCTTGCTGGCGCAGTGTCTCTTTAAATGGCTCTGAAGATGCAAACATATAAAACAACAAAGAGAGAAAGAGTGGAGGGAATACTTTGAGCAGAAAACTTAGAAAGAAAATGGGACTTATGTATACCTCCCTGCCAATTTTATAGAAAGAGTGTGGCCTAAAAAACCTTATTTCCATTGATGTAGCTCCATTAATACTCAAACGACCCCAAATCTGGTGTAATATCCACATTAAATGTAGCTTTCTCACTCCTCTTAACGGTAATAAATCTATCCTATCTAATTTTACTATTCCAATGACTATTTTCTAGCTTCTCTGTAACTATGATCTATTTCTGGTGCAGCCCCTGCTTTGGCTTCATAGATACCTGCGTGCCCTCAAGCTCTGTCACTCAAAATTCTGACAATAATTTCCATACCCTCTAACATACTTCTTTAAATTCTTGTGCCCTCTCACAATTTTCTGGAGCGCTAAGACATTATTCTAGCCATATAGTCATTTAGCGTGCATAGGGATGGGGCCATCCCTATAAGGTTTTAAGAGAATTCCATTAAGATATCCAGGAAGGAATTCACCATTCAAGGTAGTCAAACAAACGAACCTCCTTCTGTGATTTCCTTGATAATATAGGGCCCAAGCGAGTGCATATTGAACTTCCCTGGAAAGTGCACAAACTTACTGTCATAAAGTAGTACAAAGTATTCCTTCTTAAAAATATTCTATCTAATGTTTTGATCATGCAAATCCTTCTCGCACGCGTTCTACACCTATTGGTGAAACCTCACAATGAATCCATCTTCTTCCGAAGCAAGAAGCTATGACAACTACTTCTCCATAATATCTGGATCACCCATGTTAGTAACTACTGTGATGCATAGACTGGGGACAATGTATTCCATTGGCATCATGGCCTCCTTCCCATAGACCATCCTAAAAGGTGTTTTTCCCATCATCTTCTTGCACGTAGTACTGTACACCGATAGAACAACTGGTATGTCCACATCCTGGTCATTTAGATTGGCACTGCATATATTTTTGAGCTCATTTTCCAGTATCTTATTGAACGCTTCTATGAATCCATTCCCTTGAGGACTATAGAGCATGCTCTTCTGACGACGTATTACGAATTATTTTTTCAGCGTCTGAATTGTCTCATTGAAAAAATGTGTACCCTAATCAATCATCAGGATTTTGGGACACCCAAACCTTTAGAATGTTCTGAAAAATAAAGTGTGCAACTGTTTCTACTCTGCAATCCTTCAGAGGTTGAGCCTCTTCCCATCTAGTCAAATAAATTGTCATCGTGATTGTTAGCGCTGGAATCAACACTTGGATTGTGACAAGCGCCTGAACAGACACATCTTAAGCTCAAGGAATTTTATTATGACTTGATTGAGTTTTTTGGAAAGTGGTTGGAAATAACACACATTGAAAGAGGTTTTGAACAAATAAGAATCTCTCACACATATGAGGGCACCGGTGCATAATGTGGTAGCAAGATTAGGTTTGTAGCTGAATGGTTGGAAAAATGGAAGATAATAGTAGATCTGTAAAACAAAGGTCCATTGTTAAGAGGAAATGGCGACACAAATTCTAGACCTAAAATGTATATTAAAAGAAATATTTAAAGGACTTACAAGAGTCTCACTCTACATTTAAAGGATCCCATTACATAGAATTCTTCTAACTAACATGACCTAATTAGGAATGCTTGATAAATCAAGACTAACAAAAATAGATTAATCATGTATGCTAGTTGAAAAGACTTACAAGAATATCAAATAGGATTCAATTCAACCTCAAGGAATGGTTATGAACTATCTTCAGTTAATACTAAATCTGGAAGGCTTGATAAAAAGACTTACAAAAACAAATTAATATATCATGAAGGTTCACAATACTGATAGTAACAAGAGATATAATTGTGTAAATCATAATCTAGAATGAAACAATAAATAATGGAAACACATAAGAAAATGAACAATACACACACCATACAAATTGTGAGTCCTAAAGGGTGCCTCTAGATATATTATATATTAAAAAAATTACAACACATTATGCAATGAAAGGTACAACCAACGAACCCTTTCTTCCTTGCCTTACATAGTATATATACAAAAAACGAGTTCTGTAAAAATCCCCCATAAAAAGTGCAATTATGTTTTTTAGAGACTCTATCACAATCCTCTACATATAATAGAGCCTATCTCGAAACATAAAAATTAAAGTTAAATACAACTGAAGAAAACACATGACAGTATGGAGCTCGAAGTGGCTGAGTGCTCCTCGTTTCTTGGAAAACTGCCTCCACAAAAAGTGCAATCTGCCAACTGAAAAGACACTTGGACCCTTAATCTACAAAAGTGTAGGAGTAGCTAGCTGAAAGGAGTAACCAAATAGAAGATACCTTGACTATATGACACTTGGAAAAATATCATCATCATTGAGGTTGAATTCATTTTATCATCATTTAGTGTCATTCTTTTGGGAACAGAACCAAAAAGCAGCCTTTTCTCCTCCTTATACAAAATCCGAAAATAATAACTAATTTTTCCAAAACGGGTAGCTATATCCAAAAATGTTGTGTATAAGAAAAAAATGACATGTTTCTTCATATTTTCAAGGTTATGTATATTCAATCATCATATATCTAATATAGAAGCAAAAATCCTGATAGCTTCAGCCTTGGTTACCCTTTTGTTTGACCTTCTCTTCTGTGCTTTCTTTTTCTGTTGAATCTTTTTCTTCCTTGGTTCATTCTCTGGGCTTTCATCAATGTTTATTATTTCATCCCTGAGAGTAGGGTTGGAAATGAGTTTTCTTGTTAACTCTGAGCTTGTTATTTGGTCTGGTGTGAGACCTTTGAATGTATGGGTTTGGAATATATAAAGGCCTCTTTCACCCATGTATGACTCTGCTTGATTGTCCTTATTCAAAATTGGATTCACTGAACTCTATCTCACTGCTATCCTCGTCAAAATATGAATATGAATGGATTATAGGTTTCTTCTTCCCTTTGGTTTAAGAACTAAGAGATTATTAAATCTAAGCTATGGTAGGTTCTTCTACTGTACTAGTCTCTAAACCTTTGCTTTTCCCCTTTTTGAGTGAGGAAAAGACTTGTGCAAGTGTAGGCTCCTTTGGTGCTGAAATGACATTGTTTTGTTGATTATCCTATCTATCCTCTATAACAGGGCTTGGTGTCAAGGTTTCAGGGCTGAATTTCACTGACGGTCCCTCTCTCATAATGAGTTTTCTCCTGTGTGTACCCTTTGAAGAGGAAGTTTCCTCTTCCTTGCTCCTAGACATAGTGTTTTTTTTTTCAAGTAGGGTAGATTTTTGTTTGATCTTGTTTGCATAATCTTACATGAAAGACCTCAAGGTCTGAGGCTCCTCAATTTAGCTTCTAGTGTAGACCTCTTTGGCTCGTTTCACTATAGAAGTGGTGGTTTGAACTTTAGCTTTCCTAGCTGAGTTCCTAGTCTGTCTGCTAGATGGTACTGAAGATGGACCAACTTTTGAAGGATTCAATGTAGGTGTAGGGCTTGACTATTGTTCTTGGGTTTTTAGTCTTCTGGGCCTGCCTACCCTTCTCCTTGAGTTAATACTGCTAATTCCATCATCTGCTAAATTTTTTTCCCATGTGGTCACTTTTCTTTCTCAGATGATAAACTATCAGTATTTTAATCAAACCTCTGTGATAGAGATTATGAAGAGAATAGCCTGGGGTCTTATGTATTTCTTGAGACATTGAAAACATATATCTATGAAGGAAAAATGGTAGATTCATAGGTTTAGAGCTAGGGATGTGAGCTAGAAACCTCATCTAGTATTTATGGACAGTAGAAAACCTACCCTCACAGGTTACACAACGTTGTACAGTGGTAATGACATGTCTCCACTCAGGTCTAAAATATGAAATATGAATGGTAGGGGACCAACCAATATTTTCGTGTTTAAATATATATTCAAATCAACTTTAAGCAGAGTTTTGTTGTTTTTGTTCTAGAAATCACTTGTAGCTGATGTTTGAGTAGCCATTGCAATGATAGTCTCTATGATCCTGAAGGTCTGAGACGCCAACTTGACCTTTTATCCGTCGAATGTCTCGGAAAATGCTTGAGCCACTGCCTCATTTTCACCTAAAATCTTCTTTAGGAATTGATACCACCCTATTTCTTTGAACTGGGGCTTAGCATGATGGTCAAAAAAATGGGTGTTAACCAGCTCTGAACGGTTTACGTTACCACCCTTTCCTATCTTGTTAACAGTTAACCTAACTACCAATGCATAGCTTTGAAATGAGAAACAACAACCATCCACAAAGCCCTAATTGCTGGCACTTGGTAACAGATTTTTTTTTTGGAGGATAAAAACATTTTGTTATAGCTATCACAAGAGTAAACGGAGACAGAGCTCTGCATGCCCTAAAATCGGTGATAGGGAATGACACGAAAAAAAAAAAATGATTTAAAACTATTTCCAACTCATTTCACCGAACTCCATCACATTTTTTAATAATTTCTACTCATACTTCACTTTAATACATTTACCCTTTAATGAGTAGCAATAGATTTAAGTATCCTTAGAAAATAAATAACCAACCTTTTAATATATCCTCCAATGAGAAATAACCACATTTTAGGTGAGTAACACCTCTTGTTTTAGCAGACCTTCACTATTCAAAGAGAAATGTTTTTTTCACCTGAGTAACGCTTCTTTTGTTCCCTTGTACCAATTTTGCAGGTAATAGATACCTTTTTGAAGAAGACATCTATTCATGTATTACTTGTAAAACCAGAACTTCTAAAGAAAATAGTTGCCTCTCTATGAAAGGGTAGCTATTCATCTGTTATTCCTAACACGAATGATGACTCTGAAATTTTTGTCTTTAACCTTGGATAGAAAAATCATGGTGAATGAATAAGACTTCTCAAGTTAAAACCCATGACCTTAACTACTAAAACCAGTTAAAACAATTATTAAAAGAAAATGTACCCTAATGGCTCTATGACACAAAAAAATTATTGGACTCAGAATTATTTTTGGATTTTCTTAAAAAGTGATAAAAAAATAATACATTTTAACCCTATAGGGCTCTCGACCATAGGTTAGGAGACAAGAGAGGATCAAAGATACAACTTACAATGATGACCAAAATTTGATTTTTTTTGAAAAATTGCAGTGATAACAGTGATGATATATTGCGCTACAGTCTTCTTCCCTAGAGGGTTAATCGGTTTGAAAAAATCAATTTCCCACTTATCAAATTCCTACAAAGTAACATGCGGTTGTAGTGGCATATCATATCTGGAAGAGGGTCTTCCCATCCTCTGATATACGTCAAAAGCATGACAATATTCCTTAGAATCATTGTGCACCATGGACCACCACAACCCAGCCCTTAAAACCTTATGCGCGATCGATTTTCTAGCATAATTACCACCTACAATGCCTCCATGTGCTTCAACCAATATACTAGGTCTTTCAAACTTAGGAACATATTGCCTCAATAATTCATCAGTTCCCATCTTGTATAATTGACCTATGATCAAGGTGAAGTCTGCTGCACACGCGACCAATTCTTTCTTTTGCTTAAGAGTATATTCCACAGGTGTAGTTCCAGTGGTTCGATAATGAATCATATCTGAAAAATGATCATCATATATCTTAAGAGTGAACAACTACATGTTCGGTAATCCCTCCTCTAAATTAGTTGGCTCTTCGTCGCTTTCAATGCACAATAAGTGGTCAGGTCTTGTGTTCAACCTTCCAGGGTTCACAATCACCTCGAAATCATATTCCTAGAACAAGAGGAGCCACCTATAGATATTCCCCCCCAACACAGGCTTGTTCACCAGGTATTTCAAAGCAGAATGATGTATGAACAACTTGAAATGACCTCCAAGTGGATACTAACATAAATTCTGCATCGCATACACCGTGGCTAAACCTTTTTTCTCTGTAGTTGAATAATTGTGCTCAAAATTTGATGGCTTCCAACTTGCAAACACAATCAGATGATCAATATCTCCAACACCTAGATTCACTAATACAACTCCTAATGCGATACATGAAGCATCAACATGTACATGGAATTCCTTTTTCCAATCCGGGAATACCAAGATAGGAGCACTTCCCATCTTCTCCTTGAGTATGCCAAAACTCTTCTAACAGTCCTAATAGAAATTAGCGTCCTTATTCAACAACTTCTCCATCGGCACAATGATCTTCGCATAAGCCTGAATAGACTTCTAATAATATCCACTATGTCCCAAGATAGAGCGTAGTTGTTTGAAATTCATCAAGGGATCCAGATTAATAACGACAATGATTTTGGCTGGATCAACCATAATTCCTTGTTGACAGACAATATGTCCCAAAAATATACCAAAGGGGACGCAAAATATACACTTCTTTAAGTTCAAAGAAATCTGGTACTGTCAATAAGTGTCTACCTTCAATCGTAGGCTGGAAACATGTTTCTTCAAGAGCCAAAAAATAGTCCCATCATCAAAGTACACTTCTAAGAACTTGTGGATATAGTCTTTGAAGGCAGCAAATACTACGTGTGAAAATATTGTTGGTACATTCTTCAATCCAAATGGCATCACAGTATATTGGAATGAACCCCATTCTGTCGCAAAGGTAGTCTTGCTCCTATGTTCAGGCACGATCCTTATCTGATGATATCCTGAAAATCCACCTGTAAAAGAATAGGCTTCCTACCCTCCTACATTGTCCAACACCTCATCTAAGAATGGGGTTGGAAAAGGATCATGTACAAATGCATCATTCAATTTTCGCAAGTCAACGCAAATCCTCATTTCACTTTTTTCTTTCTTTTCTTGGAATACCATGGGACTCACCCAATCCAATTCCTCAAATGGCTCAGTAATGCCTACAACAACCATATTTTCTCTTTCTTCCTTAATATTTTTCTTATACCTTGGGTTCAACCTGTAGGGGCACTGCTTAACATGCCTAACATTTGGTTTCAAAGTGATCCTCATCACACCAAGATCTCCAATAATCCCTTTTAGCTCAGAAAATTTAGTAGGGAACAATTCTTGATACTCAGTGAGAAGTTCTCCAATCTTACCCACTGTATCTTCATCCCAATAATCTCTTATATTTTCAAACTTAGGCTGCTCTTCTGTCCCAATATCAACTTACCTAGTTTTAACACCTTCAATAACATATGGAAGTGTAATCTCAAGTCCAACAACTGTGCGCTAACCCTCAAACTCAGGAATATTAATATTTCTTGGATCCTCCTCGTTGTCTTCAATAGTCACATTTCAGCATTCAACTACAACCTATAACTATGCATTCCATTCTAGTGAGGCCCATATCACTGATTCTTTTGGCATATCAAAGATAACACATCGAATCTCCTGTAACGCCTCATCGATGCTTTGGAACCCACTTTCAGAGTTGAAAGTAAAAATGAAGCTTTCCTTTAGCGCAATCCATTCAACAATACCATGTCGCAGCTGAGTCTCCAAGTACCAATTCATGGGTACCCTAACTAATGTATGGATGAATATGTGAACCCATTCTGGTTGCAGCTCTTCTCCCCAAACTGCAGTAAAATTAGTTAAATGAATGCACAAATCCTCTACACTTGAGTATGTACCTTTCATTAGAGTGATGGGGCTACCAAATCACAACCATAGAATTTGATGGAAGTCCTTCCAAGTAGCAATATTGTCTTTGTGAGTTCCCCACCAGCACATTGGGGTTGAGTGTAGATCTAAATCGAGTGCGCGGAACTGAAATTCCTCTGAAACATCCCTTTCCATTGCATTTAAAAGAAAAAAATGACATCTCCTATACAATCATAATAGAGCAGTTCATGTACCTTAAAATATATACAACATAGATATTTGGTAACCCGATTACAGTGCAGTGTGGATACTTCATGTAAGTGGTTCTAATAGTTTTCCAATTATTCATCTGAGTCTGACAAGCATTAACTATCGTACTCCCAACTAAGCCGGCCATCTGCTATGGGATTGATCCAATCCTCGTCCCTCGCAGTCAATTTGTACGCATGATCGACACCATCCTCAGCATAATCATCGCACACCGTCTCTACTTATCTTGCTCCTTCTATTGGATCTAGAGGGACTGCAACCATTATCCCATTGCTTTCAAATACCATGCTCCTGCGCTTGAGGTTAATAATAGCATCCATATCAAAATCCCAGTCTAAGCCTAACATCATAGGATATGGGTTTGTATTATTCACAATCTTGATGAATTCAAAATCAGAAAACACCTTGACTCCTTAAATGTAAACTACTACCCTAGGGAGTCTTCCCATTGGGATAATATTTTGCTGGTTAACCATGCGCAATGGAACTGTGGACCATTCGATATTTGACTCTCCCTTTCTTTGTCATGTTTTCTTAGGTATTATATTTTCACCAGACCCCATATCCAGGATAACTTGATCCATCTCAAAGTCTCCTATTTGAGAATTCAAATGCATTTCTCATCCAATCCTTCTCTTGCTTTTGTAGATTTTGTTGAAAACCCTCTATTCCTTCTAGAATTGTTTCTTCTGGGTTTTTTCTTTCTCAGCGTAGTTTTCAATTAGTGTTTTCATATTTTCAACCGCCTTCTTATTGCACAGAAGCTTAATACAAGCCTGTAAGAACAATTTTAGCTCAACTGGATCAGTCTCCTCTATAATATGAATAGGTTTACTCACTAATTTTGATGTCGACACACCAGGGTCCATAAAATTATTCTTTGCTTCATTAAAAGTATCCTTTTCCTCCTGCAAATTAAATCCTTCCTTCTTCTCAGGAGATTTTTGAACCCAAACATCTGTAGCAGGTTTCTTACTTTCAACTTTATTTTAACCAATTGTTACACCACTTCTGGTCACAATATTAATACTAGCCTCTTCATCTTGTGGCTCTGGCCTCATCATTTGAACGTCTCCTGTAGGTGTCACAGTCTTCTTCTCCTGCATCTTCACAAACAACATAGGGAAATCCTCAATTGCATGGCCAAAGTGCTGACAATAGCTACAGGATTTTCATGTTGGTTTTGTGCAGTCATGCACAAAGTGGCCAACTTCTCCACAATTATAACCGATTATCTGGTCTCTTCCTTGACAATCTCCCCCTCCTCTTCCATGCCCTTAGCCCTGAAATCCCCCTCGCCTAGAGGGTGACGTAGGTGAATATGGACCTCTATTTTCTGAATGCATCATGTAGGTCACAGCTTGGTCAATCATTAGGTAAAAACTGCAAAAATGCTTCTCATCATGGCTTACATATTGACACAAGTTGCAATAGAGTTTCTTTTCCTTCAGAATATATTTGTGCAACCTGGGGTAGTAGTTTGTAGGATGTTGTCCAATTACTTGACATATTGCGCACCATATTGGAGGGCTTTCACCTAGAAGTTCTCCAACCCTTGGGTTATGTTTGAACGTACTCGACCCCCCAACTACCAGGTATTCACCAAATACAGGGCATTGCTACTTGTAGTGTCCTTCAACTTTGCATCGCACGCACCATATCTCTGCGCACACATCCTTCTCAGTCTCCTTGTGCAATCTTTTCAGTTTTAAGTGTAGGGTAGTCAATTTACTCTAAATTTGTTGAACCACGACCTACGCATTTTGGACTAGAGAAGCCTCCAGATTCATTGTGATTTCCACAACTTTAGCCTGGGACGAGATCTTTTGTTAAGACAAAGGCAGGCGCATAAGCGATAATAACATTGCAATGAACCATTAATTATGATGATTATCACTAATAGTGAAGCCTCCCTCTCCGATGATACATTTCAACTACTGATATGCTTCCCATACGGTCTCATTCACTTCCTGATGAATGAATTCTAATTCGGTAACACATTGAGCTTATGACTTTGGCATTTGGAATTGTTCCTTTAATGCATTTTTGAGATTATCTATCTTCACATTTGGGCTATTTTCTACATACCTCATATACTAGTCCAATGCACATTCTTGGAATGCAGTAGTAAGTTGCACTTTCTTAACATCATTATCATTAATCTGATGTGCCTTCCAAACAACATTTGCAACGAACTAGAACTTTTTAGTGTCTTCATTCCCGACACCCTTAAAAGTCTCCATCTTAATAGAGTTAGCCATATCGAATATTTGTGGTGGAGGTGGTCATGGAGTGGGATGGAGTGGAGTGTGAGATAGATTTGGGATTGGGGTGGATGGGATGTGAAGCGTAGTTGTAGTCCTTTCTTTAGACTGCATGGATTCACTCGAACTACTTGTTTCAGACTCTCCATCACTATCAGATTTTACTTTGAGGGTATTATACACAAAATCTCCATCTGGGTGTGTGTTATAAATTTTTCTACTGCACATAGAGCTGGGTTGACCTATTTTGAACATTCACTCAGTATGGTTGCACATAGTACTCTTTACACATAACTTAATTTTAAACCACAAATTTAAAGAGCATAGGAACTTACCTTGAGGACCTTTGAAAAACCTTCTTTCAGATTCAAAATATGACACAAAGGTGTTAATAGAAAATTCAGTTCCAAATCCAACCAGAATGCTTTAGATCCAGTAATATACTGCATAGGTGATATTATTGCTAGATTTTTCTAATTTGTTGAATCAACTCAGGAGTCCACTTGGTGACTGCATTGTTCTTCCAACAGGTTTGAAATTCAGCGAGCCGAGATAACCAGTCATGTAGTTCTGTTGCAAAGATTGAAAATAAATTTTGTGTTGCTCTATATAAATAAATCTTTGTTCCCACTCTTCAGCAGATAATCACGGATTCCAGTTCTCTTGGATCGCGAATTTCTGCACCTTTCTATCCAACCAATCTTGTACTTTAGGCTTATTCAGATGCCACAACATCAAATATCGCTCAAAAAGATTCTTGTCTCGAAAAAATAACCATTTGATGGCTTAAGGAGTCCTGACCGAGGTTCAGAGTGTTTTGCGCAACCAAAAAAACCATCCAATTATCGGCCTTTTCAGCAGTGATCTTCTTGCGCATACCAAAGTATCACCCAAAGTAGTATGGGGGGGTGTAGAACCAAGTTTCTACACCCTAAGGGATAAATATGTTGTAGATCTAAACCTTTCAATCTGGCCTAACTACTACTGTTCTGTGCAAGTGCATTTTAACCAATTCCATATCTAACTTTAATAAAACCCTTAACACAAAAACATATTTGTGCAAACACAAAGATCTATTTTATCTAGATATTATTTCACAGAATCCCTTAACAAAAATAGATACATATTGTGTACAATTATAATCAAATGAGACAAATAAACATCATAATGTAAACTATAGCAGATCTAGAAGTAACTTGATACATTAACACATAAAAAAATATCATGCAAGTAAATAGTACTTTTGCCAAAAATTCTCTTTATTAGCAGATCTTCAATGATTAAAATTCAATCTCTAGCGCACACATCTGCATAGTCCTCACACACAACCTAGAACTTACATGTCTGCACACACAACCGCATGAGCCTATCTCTACTCATACTTATCGCAAAAACTTTCCCAAATCACAGAAATAGATCATTCATTCATTCATTAATTCATTAATTCATTAATTCATTCATTCATACTTGGTTAATTGATTTGACTATTACATGCCTTTTTATACAACTTAGACGCACTAAAGACATGGACTCAAACTTTGGTTTCAGCTACATGTTTTACCCGTTACAAAAATAAGGGGCTTTCACTTGCGCCAAAGCCCCTTGATCTGCGCATTGCACTTTAACAAAATAGAAAAAATTGACTCGACTTTTGACCCTAGGGGACCCTAGCCCAACAATCCATAAGGATTTCATACATTCGACAAAGATTCACATGTGTGGAGACTCAAGTGAGCGTTGTATGTATTGAAACAAGCACCCCGTGCTTGGTACACCAGGATCGAAAGCTATTTCACCAAGTTGGGCTTCACCAAAAGTGAAGAAATGCAAACCTTTACCATATTGTGGTTGATGGTAAATTATTTATTATAGTATTATATGTCAATGATTTTACTATAACACGTGATGAGAAGCTGATAAAATCTTGCAAAGAAGATTTCAAAAAAGAATTTGAGATGAAATTCATGGGACTCATGCATTATTTCCTTGGTTTGAAAATTTGGCAAGGAGATGGGGAACGTCTTGTCTCTCAGGGAAAGTATGCCAAGAATATACTAAATAAGTTTCACATGGAGAGAAACAAACCCATGGATACTCCTCTAGTAGGGAATTAGCGGAAGGAATATGCTACTTAAGGTGAAGTGATAGAAGCTACCATTTACAGGAAGCTTGTGGGTTCACTTATGTACTTTCTAAACAAGCAACTGAACATGTGTTATGTAGTTAACCATATTAGTCAAGCAATGGTTAAGGTGACCGAAATCTATTGGAAGGAAACAAAACATGTGTTGAGATACCTCATAGGCACCACTCAGTTTGGTCTTTGGTACAAACCGACAGAGGGAGTGAAGTTGCAAGGCTTCACAATGCAAGAAAATAGGGACTTGGGTAAGCCAAAATTTGGTTAAGTATTGGCCTAGGCTTGTCAAGGAAGAAATGAGATAGATATAGATAGTGCAGTGGTTTTTTAGGCTTGAGCAAAGCATTGTAATCTTCTCACACTTTCTGATTAATGAAATATACAGATAGCGAGATTTTTAGCTGTGGATTTCCCCAGGAAATCATTGTGTAATGTGTTGATTAAATTATTTCTCTTGTATGCTTCCTGGATTTGTGATTTCATGATTGTTTAAATTGGTTTCTATAATTGGTAGAGTATATTTTTAAGTCTATTGTTTTAGTAAATTACATTTAGCAATTTGAATATACAAGGAATTCTTGCAACAAATATGTTTCTATATCATAGGAGTATGTAATGTAGTTCTAGGGTTAATAAGAAAGATAATAAGTGTTGACGAATGTAACTAGTGTCAATATTCATAATTGTATTTATCAAAAGAAAAGAAAATTAAATTTTATTGTAAAAGAAAAATATTTTTGACGCATGGGTTTCAAGAGTCAAAAGAGTTTTTGACACATTTATTAGACCCTTCTTTGGCATTTGTATCATTTAAATAAATTTATTTTGAGTAAAAAATATTCATTTTGTCCCTCGTCACTAATTTTGCTTTTCCCTAGAGAATTCAACCCAATTAAAGGGAATTCGACCTTATGGAATCTGTATATATAGAGACACTTCGACTCATTTGGACCACATACTCAACAAGTTTGATCGACAAGATAAAGAGGATAAAAAAGAGAGAAAATTGTAGGATAAGAAGACCAAATTCAAGGAAGAAGCTAAATTGAAGTTTGAAGCATCTCTATCTCTCTCTCACATGCAAATTTTATATGGTTTCTTGGCAAGTTTCAGGGGCTGAAATTTCTGGAGTAACTAGAGATCCGAAATTTTGTACTTGGGTAGTTGAAATTTTGGATCGAAGTAGTATTTGATGAGATGACAGTTGGAGGATTTGGAAAATTTTGTCTACATAAAGGAAGGGATAATGTGGTGATTGGAGGAAGTATTTTTGTAGGTCAAAATGGTCTTGGATTATCTCATTTTTATTTAATCTAATAGTGGAAGAGTTGGACTGGGTTTTCCCCTAGATAGGGTTTTTCCTTGGATGAGTGCCTATATATTGTGTTCCTTTTTCTTGTGATCTTCATACATTTTGATTTGGTAATTTCTTCATGAAACATAAGTAAAATAATACAACATATATCACAAGTAATTATTAAGAAAAGAGGAATCAAACCCTAATATGTACATTTATTGATTTCTGAACAATGAGTACGTATTTTAAAACTTGTAAATACTTCACCTAGTTTCTATCCAACTTTGTTCAAACATCTTGGTTCCTATATTTGAAAATATAAGATAATTACCATTAGGTAGTGGTAATGAAAGATATAATTATCTCCAACAATGTAGTAAAAGGTATGAGGACTCTGTGGTGTTTCTAAAAGAAACAATTGAGATTTTTAGTGACTCAAGGGTATTGTCAATATTGTTGTTTGTAACTATAATTTATGATTTGGGGTCAAGATTTGGTTTTTCCTTATTAAGTAATAATAGATTCAAGTTTTGTTCATATAAGCTCCATGAAAATATAATTAATATTATACATTTAAATAAGAATAAAATAATTTCATTTATTTCTTAATTTGAATAATTTAATGAATATAAACAAAGAAAATTTCCAAGTAAAATTAAAAACAATATATGCACAAAATATCTCTTAAATCGTGCCTCCTCATGGAAACATATTTCACAATTTAAGAGAAATAAAATTTATGATTTATTTATTTATTTATTAAAGTAAAAAAAACATTTGTACTTGAGAAGACACATGCATGTTCATAAAAATGCACACGTGGCACTTCAGAGGGTCTCAAATGAACTTTCTATTTTTTTAGAAAATTGTGTGCATTCAAGCTCTTAAGCACCTCATTACCACTTTTTTAACCAATGGATTTATTTTAGTTTGGATAGGATTATTATCACAAAGTTTCTCATAAAAAAAATGTGTTCCATAATTTACTACTATAAGGATTTCTCATAAGAGTTTTTCATTCTATAATTTACTACTGCCAACAATTCAACATATTACATATAAACTACACCTAACCTTTAACTGATTCCAAACCACCATCCATATCTTAAATGACACATAATTATGTTATCAACATGTTTTTAGATCAAACTATCTCAAGTTAATGATTTACTTTCCTAAACCACCAATGCTCCTTATAGTATTCTTTTACGATAACATCCAAACTAGTTCTCCTCCTCAAACTACCTTTGAACAACCAAATCAGCTATTTAACAATTCGAAGAGGTTAACTATTAAACTATTGTAAAATAGAATATGTTTTATAATTCTTATATAAAAACTATTTTTCAATGAAATAACTTAGCTGTATATATATTTAAAATAACTCAATTATCTATCAATATTATATATATAAATTATTGATATATTTATGAAACATTTGTTTAAACTAAAAGAACATATTGATAAACCACAATCATGAATCCATAAAAAGAAATACCAAGATAATCATGAATCCATAAAAAAGAAACACCAAGATAATCATGAATCTATGAAAAAAAAATACCAAGGATATATGAAATAAATAGATATCAATGGGTAGGTTTATATTGTAATTTTTTTTTGTTTTTTTATTTTTTTTTGTCGGTAAAAAAAAATCTTATGCTAAAAGTTATATCAAGATAGCTTTAGTAAAACTAAGCATCATAGACTTAGGAGCAAACAAGGGCATAGTTCTACATAGAAGGAATCTTGGATAAGAGTCAAGACAACCAGTTTTTTTGGTTATTTCTAACATAAAAGTTACAAAAAGACAAGTTTCAGGAAAACACATCATGGAGGAGGACTAGGAGGGAACGCAGTAGGTGCAACAAACAAATTTTCTCGGTCATATATATGATAGTTGATGTGCTCCACTTGGATTTCCAGAGCTCGGAGGTGGTCTTTGGTGCACTGATGCTAACACCAAAGAATCTCTAAAGCGTCCAAAGTCACGTTATGCATGTGTTGCAGGTTGTTGATGTAGGCTAAAAGTTCATTCCTTTCCTCATACCATTGTTCTCACATAGTATCCAAATTGAGTTGGATGTGCTGCAGTTCAGTCACTGTTGACTCCAAGGTGATTGGGGCATTCACCTCGCACAACGAGCAAGCTGGGGACACAGCGATGACCACCACTGAGTGTTGGGCTCCCTGAACGACTTCCTCTCCTCCACATGATGACCCAATCCTCCCCTTATTGCTCGACCTATCTCTCTAGGCATACAACCAGAACCACCACCCCAGGTTGCTTTGAAACCGATGGGAGCCTCCCTAGCAGGGCAAGAGTCTGACATAGAATTGAAATTTTTAAACACAAACATGACTTACCAAACCTGGGACTTCGGACGATGAAAGGAAATTGGGGGCATGCCTGCGCGCCGAGATCGCCCTTGTAAACCCACAGTATACTTTGTTGCAGGAAGACATGCACTAGGTTTTTGGGTCCTCCGAGCTCCTCTCGAATCGAAACCAACATCTCTTGGCGTGCTCTCCTGCAAGATTAAAGACCCACACAGTATCTAATAACCAGATATGAAACCAAAATTTCATATTCATATATATTCTTTGCCCACCATGCAAATTCCAAGCCCCAGACCTGACGTTGCAATGCTCAAAACAAGGAATTCAACTCTAGGATCCCACGACCAAGCATGAAACTAGAACCAACTCCACACACACCTGTAATTGCATACCTCACACTGCACAGATGCCCCAGGCCAGGAATTGAGCCAGGATGCAAATACAGAGGGTTCTCTCGCCCAACACTCTCTCACCATCGCCCAAAAACTACAAATAATCAAACATCTACCCATCGACCTTGATATATTGTTTGAGTGAAGAGAGGGATTCGTGTTCCGGTGGCTCATTAGGACAAGTGTGCGACTTAACCCATTAAGAAAAGCATGTGGCGCGTGGAGGCCCTCTTGGCTCCAAGGTTCGATACGCCTCCAAATCTCCTTCCGATATAACACCCCCATCGGGGAGATTTTTTGTTTTTCAAATTATTTTAAAATTTTGATAAAAAATTATTATATTAAAATAAATTTTCTATAAATTAAAATTAGTTTTAAATTTCAAAAAGAGAGAAATAACATGTTCATAGTTTTTAGTAACCCAACATTTCAGACTTCTTAAGTGAGTCCATCTTCAGGGGTAAACTCCAAATGTTCTTTAAATTTTTTGAAATCCAAAATATTATTTTTTAATCAATTGAAATTAATGATTAAACTATTTTTTATGGGGCTTATTTATGAATTTTCAAATAAAAAATAGATATAAATTATAAATTTGAAAAAATATATAATATATATACTTGTATTCTAATGATAATAATTAGTAACATTGTTTTATTAATAAATTTAATTTGATGTTTAATATTCACCCTATAACAAGGAAGACCTAAAACATATTAATGTGTTAACCACTAGTAAGACATTATACATACACAAATTTGAATCAACATACTATATTAAAAGTTAAGAAATTATACATACACAACTTTGAATTAATGTGCTAGATTAAAAGCAATTGAATGAATAACTTAGTTGAAATTTATTAACTTTAAAAGCATTGAAAAACATGTTATAGAATGAAAACCATGTATAAGCAACTTATTTTATTTTAAGCGAATGAAAAATCATTTTCAAAGCTAAATGATTATGGAATATGAAATATATATATTATTATGCTTACTAAAGGTAAGTTATATTGTTTTTTTATTAAGGTAAGTTATATTTTTTTTGTCAAAAAGTTTTGAATTTCATTTTGAAGTTTTAAATAGATTCTATAAAGTTTATTAAAATTGCATAAAAACTAGTATGTAGAGTTTTGGAAGAGAAAAATTAAAGGCACTACCAAACTTACAAAAAAAAATACATAAAAAGTAACTATTAAGTAGTAACATTGCCTATTACACTTGTTTATATACAAATATAACACATAATGAATTGTTTAATAAACAATTTAAAATCCACAACCACATATAAAAATTATTAAATTACATAAATAGAATATTATAAAATATAAATAAATTAATAATCCATAACCATATATATAAATTATTAAATTATATAAATAAAATATTATAAAATATAAATAAATTAATAAAATATATAAGAAATAGTGATGAGTAAAATTTATACATGATAATTATCATTAGGATATTTTTATTTGTTTATTATAATGAATATATATTTGTTTTAATAGTAAGTTAGATTAAAATTAAATTATTAAAAAATTTAACAATAATTTATTTTAAATGTTTTTAATTAGTTAAATATTTTTTCAAGACTACTAAATAATTTATTAATAAATTAAGGAGTAGTTTTCAAGGGTATTTTTTGGAAAGTTTTATGGTTTATTTTATAATCTAATTTGTCTAAGATCTGGTAGGGATTCAATGAATTCATAAGTTTGATAGGTGAAATCTTCACAATCAGGGTTTTTGAGGTGATGAAGTAAAATGGTTAATTTTTGGAAAGTTTTATGGTTTATTTTCCAATCTAATTTTTCTAAAATCTGGCAGGGATTCATTGAATTCATAAGTTTGATAGGTGAAATATTCACAATATTTGAGATCTTAGTAAAAAAACCAGTTTAAACAACACAAATCAAGGTTTGTCCACAATTTTTTTGTCCAATTTCAGCTAAAAATCTCTTAGAAACTTCAAAAAACCACAGTTAAAAACAACTCCATAAATTAAACTATTTTAAATGGGTGATAATATTTTTCTCATTAAAATCTTAAGATTGTCCACGAATTTTCTATCCAATTTCAGCTAGAAATCCCTTAGAAACTTCAAAAAATCACAGTTAAAGACAACTCCATAAATTAAACTATTTTAAATGAGTGATACTATTTTTCTCATCAAAATCTTAAGATTGTAGGCTAGAAATTAAGTCAATAATTCTAAATATTATATATATATATATATATATATATATGATAAAAGAAAGTAGATTATATATCCAATGAAAGAAAGTAGTCTCTCTTATTTTGAGGGCTAGAGTGAGATTTTTGGTAACTCGTGAGTTGATAAGTATACTCACTTAACAAATTCTATGGTAGATATTATGTCAATAATCCTAAATATTGTAAGTTTTTCCTATTTAATATGTAGTTTCTTAAATATGACAAAAGAAAGTAGATTCTCTCTTAGTTGAGGGCTATATATATACAATGAAATAAAGTAGTGTCTCTTAGTTTGAGTGCTAGAGTGAGATTAAAATTTTGTTTTTTAGTTTGGGGTTAGAGTGAGGTTGTTGGTAATATGTCAACCTCTTTCTTAGTTTGAGGGCTATAGTGAGATTGCTTAGGTATACTAACTTAATAAAGCACAAACCCGCATCTATAAGTTAAGAGTTCACAAGTCTCAAAGTCAATACAACAATATTTTTTATAGCTCATCATATCACTAGCATTGATTTGAACATGAGTGTGGAAGATAAGAACCATTCCCTTAACCACCTCAGATAACCCAAATTGACTATATATATCTATATAATGTCCTATTTCTAAAAAAAATATGATTATTTATCATTTATGAAAGGATCCATTTTAGTTCTTATTAAATACCTTTAACTTTGTATAGCTTTGTATAAGTGTTGATAATTTATAAACAATTAGATTTTAACTATTGTTAAGTGCTTTTAAATTTCAGATTGAATATTTAAAAATCACAAAGTTTTTTATTAAATAAACGGTTTATATATGAAAGCTAATTCTATGTACTGCTACTAATTCTATGGACTGCTAATTTAACAAGTAAATTATAATAAGTTATATATATATATATAATCGAAATATACATATAAAAGCACAAGTCTAATGCACATTTCATATAGTCACAACTTATTTGTGAGGATTCCATCGTGGATGCACATTATGATGAAAGTATTACCTTGCTTGAAATTCAATTATTACCCATCAAAGAGCTTTGAATGGAGTTTTATAGGTTAAAGTTTCACCACAAACAGATTTCATGGTTTGAATTTTTTTTTCAACTAAGCAACGTCAGTGAGCTTTTCCATCTAGAATATCTATATCACTTGCCCACTGTTTTCACCTGCAATACACGTATATTACTATACAAAAATATTTCGTCATTCATTAATAAACCACTGGAATCACTCCACTATTAATTAATGGCACTGCAAATGATTTCATATAGATTATATAAATCTAATGATTGAATAATCGTATCAAAAAGTATTTATTATCAGAACCTTTATAGAAGAATTATAAAAGTATTTATTATCATGCGCAGAACTTTTATTTATGAGATATAGTGAAATCTAATTTTCTTAGTTTCAGATTTAATATACATCTAACAGGATCGAATCTTCAAGGTGCCAAACGTTTTCTTTATTTCCTTTTTTTGATATATTTGTTTTGGGTTAGTTATTTAATTTTAGTAAATAAAATTATGCTAAGTTTAACGGCTACCTTGTCATTTGGACAGAGCCAACAAATGGAGCAACCTAATTTGAGTTTTCTTGGATGCAGGTAAATCAATTCAACTCTTTAAACTATCTCTTCAACTCGTTTTTAGGTTTTATAGCTCACACAGATCAAAGGTTGGAGACATTACTTTGAGGAGAGGCAGCTATTAAGCATAACTGAAAGAGATCCATAGATTTAAATAATAGTGGAGAAAATTCTCTTAGGTTTTACAGCTCACACAAATGAAAGGTTGGAGACATTACTTTGAGGAGAGGCAGCTAATTAGCATAATTGAAAGAGATTCATAGATTTAAATAATAGTGGAGGCAATTTCCATCTTAGACCAAACTCACTCCTTTGAAATAAATCAACTATTTGAAACCTAAAGACAATACATCACGTGGATCGGGGAAGGGAATTGAATTGAGTCCCATAACAGCCCGCCTCATCACCCTTTAACCAAGACCCCATAGACAAATTTTATTTCAAGTTATTCTTACACTTGTATATAGTTGTTGACACTCCAGATCCAAATCTTTCAAGGTTATATTAAGTAGGATACATTGCTACTTACTTTATATGTAATACTTGTTTGTTTTTTTTATAACCTAAAAGAGTATTTGTATTATATAATCATAAGCGTAATTCACAACAAATACATCAAGTATTATAGAGTTAATTCATCAAAATTATCTATTTTTTTCTACTTTCCTATAGGAATATATGATTTTGGCAAGGAGAATATATCTGAGCAACAAAAATAGGGGTTTTGTAGGTGAATACCTTACAAAAATACCGCAACAAAACACAAAATTTACAACACATAGATAAATTTTTTATAGACTTCATCCATCATTAGGGAATTATAGCAGACTTGATTTTGCCATTAATCTTTAATTCACCTATCTTCAATTTACACCCTTCATTAACATATATGTTTTCTTCTTTGTTGTTCATCTAGTCAAAACTAGTCAACAAGGAAAGAGAAAATTCAATGTTGGTAAAAGATTATAGTCTACAACCCCATGGCAGCTGAACGGGGTCAAAATTCAGTCCTAAAATTTACTTTAGAGAATATTGTCAACCCACTAGTCAAATATCGGTCAAAGTTTTACCTTTAGTGAGTGCAAATCAATGTGCCTAGAACATTGGTGAATATGTGGTCAAATAGAGTCAAGGTCTTACTAAAATTATCTGCCTCCAAGAAATTCAAAGAGGTTGTTCAAACATATCCAAAAATCCCAAGTAAACGAAAGTCAAAGTGAGCCAAAATAGAGAGAGAGATGTTGGTCAACATATAGCATAAAATCTCCTTCTTGTCTCCTTCACACATGTGAATTTATTATGTGATTTTAGATTGAATGGATGGATGTGAGATGTGCCAAATGAGCTGGAGCGAAGGTGTATTTATATGTGTTTGAAGAGGTGGCTTTTCACACATGTGGGGTTGACTTGTCCTTCATGAAGCGAAGTCTTTCATGACATGGAAATATGCTTTGGATGGAATGTCTTTCGTAATTTTCCAAATTTTGTCCATGATTTTTTCCATATATTTCTCCTTTCGGAGGGAGTCTTTCACTAGATTATGTTTGATTATGAGAGAATATCCTATAACCATAAATGTGTCCACTTGATCTTCTTTGGCTAACAAAATTTCTTGTTATAGACTATATATCTCTACTTGATTATTTTTCAAATGACCAAGACCCCACCTAAACACTTTCTCCTCTTCTGGACCACAAAGTACCCCTCACCCTTCCACCCCCTCACCCTTCCGCCAGACCTATTTTGTGCAATAGTTGTTATTTTCAATATTTAGAGTACATTTTTATAATTTCTAATCATACATAGGTGTTAAAATCAAATTAAATAATTCATGGGTATGTAAACCAAGAGGGTTTTCACCTAGATCTCTAAAAGGTATTTTCTAGCTTGTTAAAACTTCACTTTTCAGTTCTATTTTAGTTTAGGGTAAGCCTCAAAATCCTTCATATTTACCCTCATACTTTCTCTTCCCCTAGAATAATCATTTAGAAGTACTAGGGCACCTGTAGGGTGGTTGTTATAATCAAATCGTATTGTTGCTACTACATTTTTAACATATTTAACAATTTTCTACATGAGGAAACATGTTGTTTTGAGTCATAAATTCTTAACAAGTGACCCAAATTAGATGATAATAACATTCTTGGTTAATATCTTCAAAGTATGCCAAAATCCATAAGTTGCATGTAATACTTTCATTTTTTTTATATTAATATTTTTTTATATTTTAATTGTTATAGTGACACATTTTATAGCTAGATATCCTATCCAAGTGAACACCTCCACTCTATGTGACTCCATATAAGAAAATGATCTATTGAGGAGTTATTTGGGGTTAACTTGGAGACTCTCCCCTGACCATTTAAGGGTGTCAAACCTAAATAGCATGGGCTTGAGTTGAGGTGACAATGGGCCCCTCCCTTATGTGTGCACATCTAATAAATTTTCATAAACTTAGCAACAATGATAATTGATATGTAATACAACCAACAAGGTAACAACATAAAATGGTTAGAGTGTGTCTATAATTAATATTTTATTCTTTATAACTTTACATATTTCTACTTGTTCTTTAGTAACCAGCAACACCTACATTAATGTGTTTATATACTTCAATCAACTTAAAACATATTACATAGGAAATATTGAAACTTAATGTGCTAAATATATGATTTTTTTTTAATATACTAGTGGAATTGACAATTAGGGTGGACTTATACTCCCCTGTTATGCCCCAATCATGGTATATAGGGCTAGCTTTAGTTTTAACCATCAATGTCACGAGGAGTGTCTTAACAATTGTAACACCTTGTTTAATTTAATTATGGATTTAAAAACTTGTTATGGTATATTTTTGAATGAGTAACGAATAAGGGTATTCGTTAACAATATTTCAATAAATTATCTTTGGTATTTTCAAAGAGATTTTATTAATAATTGCCTTGAGTAAAAGGAAGAACTAATTGATTGGTGCATGATTCCAGGAACCCAAGGTGAAAAGGTGGAGATAGTTTTGATAGTTACCATTCCAAAAGAAATGATTTATAGGAAAATACTGGGAAGGAATGGGGTTCTATGCAGAAGGTATGAAGGGTGAAGAAATAGGTTGTTTCTATGAGTAATCCAAGCTAGTGAGGAAACCAGTGGAGCTTAGGAAATACCCATAAGAATAAGAGACTGGATTTAATCCTGAGGTCTAACTTATTGTCTCATAGAAGCACCTAGACCCTGGTGAGGAGCAAGGGGGGAGCTGAGGACGTAATTGTCCCGCTCACGATTGGGAAGACCATCATACTTCAGAAGTAATTCATCTAGAATTAGGTACTGATGTATCTTAGATTTCCGGTTCATGCTTTCTAGCAGTAGGAAATATAAAAGTCTATTGTTGAAAATTACAGCATAGGGATATTTGAATGAATTCCTGTGCTAATAGAATTAATAGGGTAAAGTGTGTGAATACTGCATATGATTGTGTTTATATTTCATAAAGGAAACAACTATGCAAACACATTACAAGAAAATGATTATAGATAGGACTATTGTAAATAGGAAAACACAATAAACCTTGTAATTATAAAACATACTGAACAATTATTGTCTAAAAGATGTGTAGAACAAGAAACAAAAATCATTTCCACTACTCCTAGAATATGGATTACAGTTTTCCCAAGCATATGGTCGAATAGAGCTATAATTTGAACCAATTATATGAAACACCATGAGGGGTATGAAAATCATTAATTAAAGGAACTAAATGTTTACGCCTGAGGGTTTCGAACCTGGACCCAAAAAGAGGGTTAGGGTTCAAGTCCCATAGGATAGAAAACCCATATAGAGAACAATCGGAGATAAACTACCCATGTGGGAAAACTATGATAATTCCAAAGATAGCTGTTATAAAATACAAGTGTGAATATATTAGGAGGAAATTAAAGATTAATAAATAGACTTCACATATTCAAAGAAAAACCATTTACTAATTATAATGGTAAAGTCTTGAATGCCGACAACAAAACCAAATTTAGTCCTCATAGTTCAACTGTGAACAAAATTATTACATGCAATGGTAACAGTCCCAATAATATAGTGTCACGACAGACATTACCGAAATCCCAAGATAAAGGATTCATAAAACTCATAAAACTATATGAATTCACGTCGACCGTTAAGTAAAAACCAATTCTGACCTAAAATGAAAATGGGTAATCATGCAAATGAAGGTTTCGGTCGGATCAAAATATAGGGGGCGAGCCTCACTCAAAAATTCAACCATAAACTGAAATAATAGATTTACGGCAAGACTGAGAGAAATCTCATGCCGGCCAATAAACCCACAACCATGCAGGAGATAGAGTATGCCGTAATCAATGACAGCAATTGAATCCTATAAATAAACCCTTCGCCGTGTGAATTAGTTGTAAAATACAATGAAAGAGGCCGCGGGGGGGGGGGGGGAATGAAAACTGTCCTATCGAAACCCGGTCAGCCGACCAACTTGTTAACATCGCAACAACAGTGAAGAAAGGTCACTGACCCATGATACCAGTTTCAACGATAGTTAAACTTATAAAGAGAAATGTACAGTAGAACTTGGTTCATGGATAATACCAAGAGATGCAAGAAAGAAGAGTGGCTAGAGATTTGGCTTCAAGTCTTCATGCTCAAATACAATGCATTCTTGTAATCCGAGATGAGGCCTGCAAAGAAGTGGAGACAATCACTTTGCGGAATTTGAAAATCATAAACCCTTTCAAGAAAACCCTTGAAGAAATATGTGGCCGAGAAGCAAATAAATTGTGCAAATTAAGATTCCAATCTATAAACTGTAAATGAACAAAATTTCGTAGAAGGGATTGAAAACAAACCTCTACGACAAGAGAAAATATTTTTTTTTTATCCCAATGGGCAGCATTCCAGATGTTACAGATGCCTTTTAGCACCATTGCCAAGCAACCACGAAGAGTTGCAGAGCCAGGTATCAGTTTCTGTTGGCGGAATAAGTGAATGACCAAACAGGAGGATGGCATGGGTGGTTACCCTAACCATCCCACTCAGAGCCCACACCGTCGATCTCCTCGATAAGAACCAGACAGACCAGATGGAGCCAGGACAGAGTGTAGACAAGTGTAATCGTAACAAACATTAATGCATGCAATTGATAGCTATCATTAACCCAGTTTGAATTAATAGTACCGAAATTAAAAATAAAATAAATGATAATGCTATGAGATCCGTCATCGATTACATAGTGTTGTGTAGTCAATTAATACCATAGTAAACTATAGTCCATGCCATGGGAAATCCCAACCAGGATGGCTGAGCATACATGATTTATAAATGAATAATTTCAAACTTTGTTATGGATCTGTTTTCGTATATTTCGTTAGACCATAATCATGGAAGTAGAGAATGAAATTCGTTCCTTGATGAATTAGTGAAGTAGAAAGATTGACTTTCGTAATTGGTTTACATTTGGCTAGGAAATTATTGCCAAAGATAATAGAAGATTAAATTTGTTTTTATGAATGTAATTTTAAGGTGTATGGATGTTACAAGTGGTATTATAGTGTGGTTATACGTTGGGGCTAGTTGGGCCAACACAATAACATGATAGTCATCATGTTAATTTTTTTTCCTTTCGTAAAGTTTAAATGTTGGAATTGTGAAAAGTACAGGAACAGATTAGCACGAAGCTACCATGAGGAGGGGATCTAGCCATCAGGCACCCAGAAACATAGGGGAAACCCATCCTATGACCAACCCTGAGGTCAATCCTAAAATCTGGGTACAATTAAGCATAGACCAGCACCAGAAAACAAGCAGAATGTTGGAAGATCAGCAAAAATAGAGAAACAGGTTGCTTGAAACTGTGCAGCAACTCCAAACAGAAATTCTCAAGGTTCATGGCGACAATGAAATATTAATGAGAGAGCATGAAAGGATATTAAATAGCCTTTTAGACTGACAAAATCATCCCAATGCACAACCTAGCCCTGAGAGGGACACTGAGGAAGAAGGAGAATAGCAGCAACCCCTACATGATAATCCCAAAGTCAATAGAACACTACAAAGTAATAAGTGTCGAACCTATAATTAGGCTGAATCTGGGAATATTTTAGAACGACGAGAGCTGAAGAAACAAAAAGTGGAATTGCAGGGTGAATTCTAGAAGATTAAGCCTCCCACTTTTGACGGAGAGGCTGAAGAAATGGCAGAAGCCTGAATCATAAACATGAACAAGTAATTTCAGGTGTACGAATATAATAGCAAATTTAAAGCTCGTTTATCCATTTATCAACTGCGAGAGAAAGAAACATTGTGGTGGGAAGAGGTTAAGAATGTGCGTGGAGTGGAAGACCAAAATGTAACTTGGGATGAGTACCATCAATATTTCAAAGATAAGTATATGACTGAACATTTCTACGATGAAAATCCCTGAGATTTTCATGATCTAACACTGGGGAAAATGTCCATGGATGAGTTTGTTATGAAATTTACTTCGTTATTATGATATGTACCTTATTTGTGCGATGAGAAGGCAAAAGTGCGGCGATTTTTGAGCAGTTTTCTAGTACATATGAAAGAGAGGATTGAGTTCATGAACCTGAAAACAATGGATGAAGCGATAAGGAAAGAATGGATGTGCTATGTTGATCAAATAAAAAGGAAAAGCTGGAAAATTTCAGCCTGAAAAGGGGGAAAAAATTTTCACCAATAATAAAAATAACATCTCAATTAAGTAAATTCATAAGGAAAGGATGCCAAATCTATGCCATTCAAGTGGGATTCACCAACTCCAAAGACAAGACCCTTATGCTAGAGAATATTCCTATTGTACAAGAATTCCAGGATGTATTTCCTGAGGAAATCCCATGACTACCATAAAAAAGGGACATAGAATTTACTATAGAATTAATACCCGGAGCAACACCTCTGTCCCAAACTCCTTACAAGTTGAGTGTGCCTGAATTAGCATAGTTAAAGATCCAGCTACAGTAATTGACGGATAAAGGCTACATTCGGCCAAGTGTGTCCCCTAGGGGAGCACTAGTTCTTTTCATGAAAAATAAAGATGGCACTATGTGCATGTGTATGGATTATCGACAGCTCAACAAGTTGACTATTAAAAAAAAATACCCACTACCGCACATAGATGACTTGTTCAACCAAGTCAAAGGAGCTACAGTGTTTTCCAAGATTGAATTAAGCTCAGGTTACCAACAAATCCAAATTAGGGATGAAGATATAAGCAAAACAACATTCTGTACCCGATATGGCCATTATGAGTTTCTGGAATTACTTTTTGGATTAACCAACGCACTAGCCACCTTTATGAGCTTAATGCACGGGATTTTTCACCCATACTTAGATAGATTCATTTTAATTTGTATTGATGACATATTAATTTACTCCAAGAATATGGAAGAACACAAGGAGCATCTATGCATTGTGCTGGAAATGTTAAGAGAACATCAACTCTGTGCTTATTTTAGTAAGTGTGACTTGTTTAAAGAACAGATCCAATATTTGGGACATGTGATTTCTGCTGAAGGGATTGTGGTGGACCCATAAAAGATAAAGAAAATCATGGAATGGAGGGTCCAAAAGAACGTAGCAGACATACGTTCATTTATGGGTTTGGTTGGCTATTATCCACGATTTATCAATGGATTCTCTAAAATAACTTTTCCCATTACTTCCTTGTAACAAAAAGGACGAGTCTTTAAGTGGACTTAGGAATGTCAGAATAGTTTTGAGTTATTGAAGGAGCTATTAACTACTGATACTATTATGAAAGTAGCAAATTCGAGTAAAGAGTTTGAAGTATGTATCGATTCTTGTAAGGGGGGTGTAGGAGTAGTCTTGACTAAAGAGGGAGGATTCATAGCATATGAATCTAGGAAGTTGAAGGATCATGAGCAGAGGTATTCAACCTATGATTTGGAACTAACTGCGGTAGTGCATGCATTGTAGATATGGAGGCATTACCTGCTAGGGAAAAGGTTTGTGCTAAGAACTGACCACAACAGTCTAACTAGCTATTTTAATCAAGCTGATTTGAATGCACACCAAGCTAGGTGGAATGATTTCCTAATTGAATTCAATTTTGATATCCAGCATGTGCAGGGTAAATAGAACAGGGTGGCTGATGCATTAAGCAGGAAGCTACATGACATCTATGAACTTTACTTTAATAAAATTGAATTCAAATTTCAAGAACATATTTTAGAAGCAGCTAAGAAGGACCCTGAATACCATTTCTTATGGTAACAGGAAAAAGAAGACAAAGAGCAAGGGAAGCAGTCAAAGTTTGAACTCAATGATAAGAAGTTATTGGTCTACCAAAAAATAATATATGTTCCAAATCAAAACAATTTGAAAATAATTATTTTGGATGAATATCATAGGATTTCTTGTGCAGGACATCCAGGATATCAGAAAATGTTAACTGCAATTATAAAATATTATTCCTTGCCTGGAAGGAAAAAGGACATTGCAGAGTATTTGACCAAGTGTTTAGAATGTTAGCAAATTAAGGTTGAGCATCAACATCCCGCAGGATTGCTTCAGCCTATCCCAGTATGAGAATGGAAGTGGGAAGTCATTTCCCTCGACTTCGTCAGTGGGCTGCCTAAGAATAGAAGGCATAATGATTCGATTATGGTGGTAGTTAATAGACTCAGTAAGGTGACACATTTTATTCCCGCCAGTCCACTTACAAGACGATACAAATTGCTGATATTTTCATGAAAGAAATTTTTAGATTGCATGGTATCCCCCAAATTTTTATTTTAGATCGTGATGTGAAATTTACTTTGGAGTTCTAGAAGACGCTATTTCGTGGCTTGGGGAAAAAAATACAATTTAGTACTACTTATCTTCGGCAAACAGATGGGAAAACTGAAAGGGTGAATCATATTCTAGAAGACATGATGTGCATGTATGTAATGCAACAACCAACAAAATGGGAGGAGTATCTACATTTGGTTGAGTTTGCTTACAACAATGGGTATGAAGAATCCCTTAATATGAGCCCCTTTGAGGCATTGTATGGAAGACAATGTCAGACTCCTATAAATTGGAGCAGTCGAGAAAATAAGATGATTCTTGGGCCGGACATGCTAGAAGAAATGGAGCGAGAGGTAAAGAAAATTAGGTAGAACTTGAAGGCTGCTCAAGACTGGAAAAAAGTGTATGCTGATAAGAAAAGAACTTTTCAGTAATTCGTGATAGGGGATCATGTTTATCTGAGAATTAAAACAAAGAAAAATGCATTGTGATGGAATGCTTGTGCCAAGTTGGCCCCCAGATATTGTGGGCCATTCAAAGTTTTGGAAAGAATAGGACTAATGGCCTACCGGCTGGCTCTACCAAGCCATATATTTGTACATAGAGTTTTTCATGTATCATTACTGAAACATTATGTACATGACCCCAAACATGTGATACATTGGCAGGGTATACATGTAAGTTAACAATGTATTACAATTGTGTCAAAAATAATTTTTTTGATTTAAACTAATGATAATAGTTGTGGTATGTAGGTAGAATCGGACGATGAGTTCCTGGTAGAACCGCAACATATTCTAGATTGGAGAGAAATAAATCTCCGGATGCGAGTCGTCCCCCAAATTAAAGTGCAGTGGAAGCACTTTGGCCTAGAGGAGGCTACTTGGGAGGAAGAACATATTATTCAAGAAGCCTATCCAGATTTGTTCTTTTTTATTAAATAACACCGAGGACAGTGTTTTATTCAGCGGGGAAAGATGTAACACCCTGTTTAATTTAATTATGGATTTAAAAACTTGTTACTGACTATTTTGAATGAGTAACGAATAAGGGTATTCCTTAAAAATATTTTAATAAATTATATTTGGTATTTTAAAAGAGAGTTAATTAATAATTTCCTTCAGTAAAAGGAAGAAGTAACTCATTGGTAAATGATTCCAAGAACCCAGGGTGAAAAGGTGGAGATAGTCTCACAATTACCATTCCAAAAGAAAGGATTCATAGGAAAATCCTGGGAAGGAATGGGGTTCTATGCAGAAGGTATGAAGGATGAAGCAAGAGGGTGTTGCTATGAGTAATCTAGAGCTGTTGAGGAAACCAGTGGAGCTCAGGAAATACCCAAAAGAAGAAAATATTGGATTTAATCCTGAGGTCTAACTTCTTATCTCATAGAAGAACCTAGACCCTGGTGAGGAGCAAGGGGAGAGATGAGGACGTAATCATCTCACTCACAGTTGGGAGGACCATCAAACTTCAGAAGGAATTCATCCGGAATTAGGTACTAAAATATCTTAGATTTTTGGTTCATGCTTTATAGCAGTAGGAAATATAAAAGTCTATTGTTGAAAATCAGAGCGTAGGGATATTTGAATTAATTCCTGTTGTAATGGAATTAATAGGGTAAACTGGGTGAAGACTGCATATGATTGTGTTTATATTTTATAAAGGAAAAATCTATGCAAACACATTACAAGAAAATGATTATAGATAGGACTACTATAAATAGGAAAACACAGTAAACATTGTAATTATAAAACAGAGTGAAAAATTCAAATATTGTCTAAAAGATGTGTAGAACAAGAAACATAAATCATTTCCATTACTACTAGAATATGGATTATAGTTTTCCCAAACATATGGTTGAATAGAGCTATAAGTTGAACCACTTATATGAAACACCCTAAGGGGTATGAAAATCATTAATTAAAAGAACTAAAGGTTTACAGCTGAGGGTTTAGAACCGAGACCCAAAAAGAGGGTCAGCATTCAAGTCCCATAGGATAGAAAACCCATATAGAGAATAATCAGAGATAAACCACCCATGCGAGAAAATTTTGATAATTCAAAAGATAACTGTTATAATATACAAGTGTGAATATATTAGCAGGAAATAAAAGATTAATAAACAGACTTCAAATATTTAAAGAAAAATCGTGTACTGATTATAATGGTAAAGTCTTGAATGCCGACAACAAAACCAAATTTAGTCCTGGTAGTTCAACTATGAACACAATTATTACATGCAATGGTAACATACCCAATAATAAAGCGTCAGGAGAGACATTATCGAAAGCCCAAGCTAAAGGCTTCATAAAACTCATACAACTGTATGAATTCAGGTCAACCATTAAGTAAAAACCAAGTCTGAACTAAACTGCAAATGGGTAATCATGAAAATGAACGTTCTAGTCAAAACAAAATGTATGGGGTGAGCCTCACTCAAACCTTCAACCATAAATCGAAAGAACATATTTAGGGCAAGACTGAGAGAAATCTCATGTCGGACAATAAACCCGCAACCTTGCAAGAGATAGAGTATGTTGTAATCAATGATAGTGGATGAATCCTATAAATAAACCCTTCGCCATGTGAATTAGTTGTAACATATCGTGAAGAAGGCCGCAAGAGGGGAAACTCTAGGAAATCTTGTCTATCAGTTTCGGCTAGGCGACCAACCTGTTAACATCGCAACAACAGTGAAGCAAGGTCACTGTCCCATGATACCAGTTTCAATGATAGTTAAAATTATAAAGAGAAACGTATAGTAGGACTCGGTTCAGGGACAATACCTCGAGACATGGGACAAAAGAGTGACCAGAGATTTGGATTTGAGTCTTCATGCTCAAATACAATGCATTCCTGTAATCTGAGATGAGGCATGCGAATAAGTGGAGACAATCACTCTGCAAAATTTGAAAATCATAAACCCTTTCAAGAAAACCCTTGAAAACATATGTGGCCAAGAAGCAAATAAACTATGAAAATTAAGATTCCTACCTATAAAACGTAAATGAACAAAATGCCGTAAAAGGGATTGAAAACAAACCTCTACGATAAGAGAAAATAGATTGCGTTATCCCAATGGGTAGCATTCCAGACATTACAGATGCCTTTGAGCATCGTCACCAAGCAACCACGAAGAGTTGTATTGCCAAGAATCGGTTTCTTTCGGAACAAGTGAATGACCATAAAGGAGGATGGGGTGGGTGGTTACCCTAACCATCCCACTTCGAGCCCACACCGTTGATCTCCTAGATAAGAATCAGACAGACCATATGGAGCCAGGACAGAGCGGAGCCAGGACAGAGCGGGAACAGGTGTAATCATTACAAACATTAATACATTCAAATGAAAACTATCATTAACCCAGTTCGAATCAATAGTACCAAAATTAAAAAGAAAATAAATGATTATGCTGTGAGATCCGCCGTCGATTACATAGTTCTGTATAGTCAATTAATACCATAGTAAACTATAGTTTGTGCCATGGGAAATCCCAACCTGGATGGCTGAGCATACCTGATTTATAAATGAATAATGTCAACCTTTCATATATTTTGTTAGACCATAATCATGAAATTAGAGTATGAAATTAGTTCCTTGAAGAATTACATGAAGGTAGTTGTAATTATTGGTGAAGTAAAAACATTGACTTTCTTAATTGGTTTACATTTGGCTAGGAAATTATTGCCAAAGATAATAGAAGTTTAATTTTGTTTTTATGAATATACTTTTAAGGTGTATGGATGTTACAACAATACAATGATCTCCAACTTGCCCAAATGATTGTGCAATATATATATATATATATGACACATTAATATGGTGCAATCTAACTATTCAACTTGTAAATTTTTGTTAAAACCTTTTGAACACATGAATTATATAGACTAGCTTTAACCTACAAATTTATCAAACTTAAAAAAAATAGAAATAAACCAAAAAATATACCCAACTAAAAAACCAAAATTCTAACATTTAAAATAAATTCATTAATATAATTATTATTTGTGTGTGTTTCACTCATATAAATCTAACACACATTTCAAAATAACAAGTATGATTTAATTTTCAATCAGAAAAGTTAGGTAGTAAATGGCAATAAAAATTTGCATATTATGATTAAGGTATAGTAAATTAATTTATATATATATATAGTTTAGTTTAATTTAAGTTGGGCAAACATATCTATTGAATGGTAGCTCAATTATTTATTTACAATAGGATAAATGATCTACTTACAATGAATGCCATTACCAAGATTTTGAAAAGCTAAATTTTAGTTGTCTTTTGGTATAATTAATTCCCAAAATTTTCATATCATCTCTTCTTCATAAAATTTAACCTTAAAATCTAAATAAAACTAAACATCAGTTAAACTAACTATTTTACACAGCATTTTCACAATTTATTATCATTAATTTTTTTTTAATTAATTAATTTATTTATATAAAAATGTACTCCAATCCATCACCGCAAACAGATTTCATAAACAGGCTAAATTAATAGTAAAACATGGTTGGCTAAAATTTATTATATAAACAACCACCTTGGAAACTTTAATTTCTGGAAAGGCTTTAGCCTAAAGCTTTAGATAAGAAACTTTAATTTAAAAATGAAACTCTCAGCTTTGAAAAGTCCTGCAACGTGTAATGCATATCTCATATCTCTTGCCCAGTGTTTTCAACACGTACATATTATTACCAAATGTATTTCATTATTCATTAATAGACCACTGAATCACTTCACTCTGAATCAATGCCACTACAGATGAATACGAATAAATCTATGTAAGTTTGGAGATATGCGAACATATCTAATAAACGACTACACAATAACATAGAGAATATATTTATTTTAAAGCTAGATATAATATAGTTTTCCAAGGGAGCAAGGTGCTCCACTTTCTACGGTTCCTACACTTCCATGGACTAGGACCTCACGCTGCCATATATATATTATATGAAATAAGATATAAATATGTTATCAAATGGTCCATGCATTTAACTTTAAACACAAAAAGTATGTTTGAACTTTGCACATTGAATGTGAATCTCATCATAGAGTTACCCATATCACCTTTATCTAAGACGGTACACTCAGTGCTCTTTTCTGCCTATAAATTTATGGGATGACTGTTCATGAGAACAAGACTATGCATTGGCAGCGCTGTGTTGGCCGTGTTTAAATAATTTCAAGAATCACATTAAGAAGCATTTATTATTACACGCAGAACCTTCATATGCGGGCTTTTTTAATCGTCATATATACTGAACATCCAACTGTGGATAACTTTTTTATTTGTGACATATATTGGAGATTCAACTTTGAAATTGACTATGAATATTCTGTAACTTTTACTCGCTTAGAAGAACCATCATCATCTGTCAGTGCAAACTCTTTTTAGATCAATGAATTCTATGAGATTTAATTTGACATTTAAAAAGAGCTTTTGTTAATGGGTTTGGTTTTGGTTAGACATTTATGATGATGAAAAGTTCATTTGTTTCAAAAAAAAATCTAACTAGGTATGATAGAGGTAAAATTCTCTTAATGATTTTAATCACTTAAATACCCTATAAATTTAACTTAAAATTATCTCAAAATCCACATTATCAAACAAACAAAAACACTACTCCATAAATTTAACTTAAAATATCTCAAAATCCACACTCCCCAACAAAAAAACACTAAAAAAAATAACGCTACAAAACAATGAACAATAACGACCCATCACAGTTCCAAATTTTATTGATTGCATGCCCGAAGAGTCGACGAAGGTTTCTTATTGGCGCTAAGACAACGCCCCATCACAATTCATAATTTTATTGAATCCATGTCGTAAGAGTTGACGAAGCTTTAAGATTTGTCACGGATCAGATCTATTTTATTCCAAATTTTATTGAATCCATGTAAGAGTTGACAAAGCTTTAAGATTTCTCAAAGATCAGATCTACTTTAATCACAGATCTGGTCAGTTTTTTTTCTGAGATCAGATCTACTTTAATCACAGATCTGGTCAGTTTTTTTTTCTGAGAGTTTAAATCTCTTAAGATATAAATTATTTTTATAATGGAAAAGTTTGAAAAATTTTGTATATCAATATTACTTGTTTATGCTCTAATAAATAAATATATATAAATATATATAGAGATTGTATATTCTACATAATTTAAACTTGCAATTTCATAAATCTTTTATATATATATATATATATATAAAGGATAAGATTTTTTTTTCTTAATAGTTGTATACAATGTATATATACATTAAAAAAAAATTAAACCATGTATCATATATATATATATATATATATATATATATATATATATATGACTTTGAAATTTTGCATACATATTTATAAACTACATTGTACACAATACAAATATATTTTTATAGGTTAATCCATATTAAAAATGTTGAAAGATATTTCAGTGAAAATCACATGAAAGAATTTTTAGTGGTAGCATTTCTAGTGCTGTTCATCTTCCAGACAATATAAGAACAAGATCATGACATTATATTAAATATATGAAGAGAAATGTTTTCTAAAAATTACAACATAACAAGACTAATTTTGACTAAAAAGTTATCATTAATATTATAATATATGTATTTTTATTATCAATATATTTTTAAATATATGTTAATATCATTTAATTTTATATATTAAATTTTGTATTGATTATATTAAATACAACATATTATATATTTCCTTTTTATTATTCTTAAAATAATTGAACTTTTTTACTTTCAATTAGGCATTTTCTAAAATTGATATTTAAATAATTTAAGATCTAGTTAGAAATAATTTTAAAATAGTATAAGTATTATATATTTTTAACATTCAAAACAGAAAATATAAAATGGTTTTTTTTTTAAATTGATTCATCTCTCTAAGTTTTTTTTATAAGATTTTATTATTTTTATAATTGAATTTTTTAATTTCAATTACTTCTTTTCTAAGTGGATTGAAATATTTTATTATGATATATACATTTTTTCTGAAATTGATAATAAAATACATTGACATTTAAATAATTATTTATATTCTACATTAAAATAATTTTAAAATAATATAAGAATTATACATTTTTAACATTCAAAAAAGAAAATATAAGATTATTATTACTTGCATATCCAAATATTTTATTTATGGCTAAGAATGAGAGTGAATGATTTTCACATCTCATTCATATTAGGTTGTAATATCAATTTTATTTATGGTTAAAAATGATAGTGAAGGATTTTTACATCTCATTAGTACTAGGTTGTAAAATCTTTCTTGGATTTTGAAACAAAAACAAATACCCAAAATCACACATGACTTAGCATTAAAATGCTAATTCAAGGGCACGTATTATTTTTGATCTGGGAAAAAATTATATAATACATAGCCTAGCTGATAAAACATGCTCCTTTAGTATTTATCGCTTGTTCTGTGTTTGTCTACCCACTCTGTGTTTGAATCTTGTAATTTTTTTTTCAAAAAATTAGAATGCAGCAGTGTTTAATAGTTTTATTTATTTATTTTAATAATGAAAATAAATTTAACATCATGAAAAAACCTCTAAAACATTTACATTTCTAAAATTTAAAAACTATAACTTAAATTTTTTTGAAAATTTAAATTTAAGATATTTTACTATAATCTAGACAAAATTTCTATTATTTTCCAAAGTTAAAAAAAAAAAAAACCTTTATATGTTTCTCCATATTTATTACTAAACATATATTAACTTTATTTTTCATTTTGCCTTTATATAATTACACGACTTTTTTTTAATTTATTATGGCAGATAATGCTATAGGTCTAGATCTAGTCATCGGCTCTATGGTCGATCAGATCACCAGCTTCGCCTTATACGGAATGGCTCACCCACGGCTCGTTCGTAATGGGTACGCGTATAGTGAAGATTTTGGATGCATGGGCTCGCCCACTCTGGAGATGATTCATATTTCTCGCCATTTTTAACCAAGAACTCTTTTACGCCATAGGCGTATTTATAGTGGAAACTCTGTGCAGAATCCTTTCAGTGAATTAGCATTTTTATTTGGAAAATATCTTCTTCGTTTCCGTCAAATCAGGTTGACGATTCCAATTTACTTCTTTAACTAATTTTCAGTTACAATTTTTGGTTTACGACTGGCAACAATCCACAACCAAGAATCCTGGACTTTGCTTCTTTACTTGTTTAACTAATCTTCAGTTACAATATTTCATTTACGACTGGCAACAATCCACAACCAAGAATCCTGTATTTTGCTTCCATGGCTTTAACCAGGTTTCTGATGGAATGCTTAAAAGATAGGTTTTCGTGCTTCAACAAATAGGTTTACGATAGAGCAAGGAAAGGGTTCAACGCGAAGAAAATTGAGTGATTTATTGGTATTGGATTACCTCATGATCTACCTTCACGAGTATGTTGGGACTACATCATTCACTAGTATCTTACCACTCTTTATTCGTTATCAGAATTTTAATTTAATTATAGAAAAATATTAGAATATTAATAAAAGTATGTATAAAATTAAAGGTTGAAATTTATCTCAAAGTAATTATGTTAATTCTTTTTTGAAATTTATCTCCAAATTAATTATGTTTTTTTTCTCCCCTTTATTTTTGAAATATAAGAACTTCTATTATACCAAAATAATTAGATATTTGATTACATTTTCTGAAAATCCTACAAATAGCTATTGTAGAAACAACCTCATTAACTAGAAACTCAAAGGCAAGTGATATGAGAAGACCTTCAAAATCAAAATGCAGCCAATAACCATGAAGAATTAAAGGAATTAACTAGAGCAAGATGATCCGATGTAGAGCCAGGTGAAGGTGGAGGTCACAAGTCGCAATGAACATGCTTCTCCATATAGACCAACCTTCCTTCTAGGTGGTCTAGTTTCTTTTGTAGACACCATGTCCCACTCATGTTGGCCAACCAATATTGGATATGCCACCGGAGGTCATTCAAGAAGGTGATGACCACATTCTTGTCTTTGTGATAGTCCCTATTAAGCTGCTCCATGAGAAGAGTTATGTGTGGGAGTTCACTATAGGGAGAGGCTATTCCTTAAATTCAGGTGTTGGAATTAATAGCCTCACCATGGCCAGGGTCAGCCAAAATGTATCCACTTTGTTTTCCCCTCCCACCAGTTTCGCCTCATACCTTCCCATGTTGGTGATGCATTATCACCCCATCTACCACACAATATATCATGCAAATAGACCTATTGTGAGGATACCACAAATAAACAACAACACCTTTAGCATTTGTCCTCTTGCTCACCCAAAGCACAACCCAAATACGAGCGCGCTGAGACACAAGGCATGCTCAACACATCTGAATGGAGGTCCAAAAACCACCAAAACATGGCCAACCCTTGAATAAGATACTAGCAGTAAGGTGACGTAATGCCACCAGCCCAAGAATCAAACCAAGAGCTAGCTGCAATAATATTCAACTCCAAAACCACCAATACTAACTCAAACTATACCAACAAAAAAAACCTCTAGAATTCCAAAAATAAGTTCGATTTTCGAGGTTCCAACTGAGCCCACAAATGAAAATATTCTAGACACCAAGAAACTAGCTCGACCAATTGAGGGAGAGAACAAGCACGGGCCCCTCTGGTCAAGGCCCTAAATCACCAACATATAAATTGAACTTCAGTAACCCAACCCCAACATTCAAATAAATTCTACCAGGAATAACAATCAAAGTCTAGAGCTCCCAATTGTAAAAATTACAACTGAAATTATAGATATGTATACTGCACTCAAGAAATTGAGGTACAATGTGATGAAAATTTTCCTTGTGTCAATACAAATTTTGAAATTGGTTTTTTTATAAAGTCATTAGCAGGAAATATAGAATATGGTAGCCATAGAAATTCTGCAGATTTGGATGAAAAAAAGGACAGATGTAGTACTTAACAATATCTTTGCTAAAGGGTATCAGGAGGAAAGACATACAAGTATCTTATACAACTATGGAGGAATGAAAGACAATTTTTCCATGAAGGAAACACACCAACTAGTAGAGGATAGCAAAGATCGACCCCAACAAAAATACAACATCTTCAAGGAAGATCGAGGAATGGAGGACTTAGCTTCAACCACCACGATGTTGGTAAGGGATAGTTGAAAAAAAATTCAACAAGGAAGTAGTGATTTGAGATAGTCCAAGGATAAGATGAATATCAAAATTGAAGAACTAAGGAAGATGATGTTGAAGAAGCCTCAACAAAAGAGGTGTGAAGGCAAAGGATAATAAAGGAAAACATATTGCGGAGGGTAGAGAAATTTTTCATCAATGAAGAAGGCGGAAGACTACAACATGATAAAATAGTAAATCAATGACATGATAAGGAGAAGGACCAACTACAACATAAAGCTTGGGATCGATGAAGATTCACTTCATCAACACATTGTGAGGAGACTGTGAATATTTTTCACCTTAGGAGTCTGATGTAGGTGCATAGACAGAGCATAAGATGTGAGAGTTTGAAAAAGAGATTACCAATGTGATGGGATGGTCACATGGTAATGCTTGAAGGGATTTTTAATTTTTTTTGTAAGAAATTATAAATATTTACATTAGGAAGTGAGTTTTGACTTTTAGAAATAAGGTGGAGAATTTATTTTTTAATATAAATATAGTTTTCAATTTCCATTATTTTGTGGAGAAGAGGACAAAGATGTCTACTCCATCAATGGAGCATGCCCATGGTTAATGCAATCATGGTATGGTTCACACAATTTAATCAATAAATATGTACATGTATTTATATGTATGAATGCATTTTTGAATTGATTATAAATTCATATTTTTTTATGAAGCTTCTCTCTCGTCTCGTGAGGTTGGTGGTGGTTCACATTCCCTTGGAGGGCCATCATAAGTGCTGGCGGATTGCGTGAAGGTGGTGATATGTATTCCCCCAGAGGTCAATTAATTGATGGTCGTGTTGGTTCTCAACCAATCGATGGTCGTTCTAGTTCTCAGCAGGGTCATTCTGGTTCTCAACAGTCTCAGGGTGGGCAAGATGCTAGCCAACCACATTGAGGTGGCCATCAATTTTAATATTAATTTCATTCAATTTGTACAAATTTTTTTACATGCGTTTTTTTAATAGACAAAATTTTATATATTGATGAAAATGTCGAAAATGCTGCTCCAAATTTTGCTTAAAAAGGCGTAGGGCAGAACACGTCATTCAAGAAGAAGGCTGTCCACCAACCACAACTCATCCGTCTGACATTTTCGATATACCTTGGGAAATAAACATGTAGCAATGCACCTTAGAAAGGTGTCAACATCTTCATGCAAAATTGAAGAGAGATCTTGTGGCTTTGACTCTACCTACTGAGAGTTGACAAATCTTGGAAATAGATGCACATTCTTTAAGTGAACTAGTAGATGTTTACCGAAAGCTTGGGCCAGCCACTGATACTTTTGTAGAAGTGATGAAAAAAAGAAATGAAACAGTGATGGTCTCGATAAATGGGAGGTTGTTAAATAAAGAGTTACAACAGAAATGGCCAGGTCTATGTTTAATTTCAAAGAAGGGTTGAAAATAAAGATGTTGAATGTGTAATATTTCAAGCACCCTCATATAGCTCGCTATTTGTATGATAGATACCTTGCAGCCTACGGAAGACTCCCATGGAACGACGAGGTTCCGCTTTATTTTGAAAAATTATTTTATGCAGAATTATTTTTGCAAATGGAACCCAATTACAATGACCTTCCCTCTGAATTGTTTGGTCCTGGGAAAGGTCGATCGTGTACTGTAGGGGTGCTAGGCGTGATGTTGAGTTTCCTCACCCTGAGCCACCATTGGTTAGTCGACCTCTTCGTGTCGAAACTTTGTTGTCATAGATGAATGCCACTTCTCAAATTAGTCGACAAGCAAGGGATGCCATCATTGACAATGTTTACAGTGGATTGGGTGGACTCGATGTTTGTCTGAATCGATAAAGAGCACGTGAGAATACACGCGCTAATTTTGTTTATTATACAGATGAAGAGATTGACAACATAAGTTTTGAATATCTCAAAACATATGCAAAGAATTGTCGCAATGGTTGGCAGGACCTAATTTTTCATGAGGAAGAGGGAATGGAAACATTATGTGTTAATGGTTAGGGCTCAATTATTTTAACACATGTACAATTTGTAATAAAGACATATATAAATACATTTATTTGTATACATTAATCTAAAAAAATGTATCATTATATGTTAACACCATTTACAGTTGTCACACTTGATGAATGAAGAAAATGTTAATATCACGGTCGAAGCCTCTGGTTCAAACAATCAATATGGGTCTCACCCTCAATCATACAATCAAGATGGCTCTCACTATCAAGATATGTTGGCAAATGTTAGTGTTTTTTAAGTGAACATGATGATGTACAATTATTTTTTATCTATTATTATATATATCGAAACATGATGAGATATTTTTAAAATAAATAATTGTGCACACATGTACATGTACATATATATAATAAAATGTTTTAACAGATTCTGATTATGTCGAATGTTTTGGGATGGCGGTACCTTCTTCTTCCTTGGGAGATGTGCCAAATCCACCATCACAAGTATGAACAATTTTTCACTTTTAAAATTTATGTTTTTACGTTATATATTCCACCTCAAAAATTTCCATTAAAAAATGAGATATATCTAGATCTTGAGTTATTTTAAATTTTTTGAATTTTAGGTTTTTGGAGATTTTCTTTTCGAGCCACTCTTAGGAGATGTCTCAAATCCACCAGCACAAGTATTCAATTTTTCACTTAAATATATATATATATATATATATATATATATATATATATAAGTTATAAATTGAAGTTTAAAAGTTTTATTATAAATTGAGATCTAGAGATTTTGAGTTATTTTAAATTTTTTGAATTTTAGGTTTTTGGAGATTTTCTTTTGGAGCCTCTCTTAGGAGATGTGCCAAATCCACCAGCAGAAGTATTCATTTTTTCACTTAAATATATGTTTTAAAGTTATAATTTATAAATTTAAGTTTAAAAGTTTTATTATAAATTGAGATCTTGACCTTGAGTTATTTTATACTTTTAAATTTTTTGAATTTTAGGTTTCTATAGAGGATTTCTTTTCTCCATGGACTCTAGCGATGGAGATAGGAACATCCACACCATTTCAACCATTTGAACAAGTTGTCTAACTTTTTTTTTAATATTATTGAAAATAAGTTTATATACATGCATTTTCATTTGAACATTATATATATATATATATATAATTGTACATGTATATTGCACAGTTTACTATTGGAGATGTTCCCGTGGTGGAAGTTGTAGCAGACGAGCAACAAATGGAGAGGGAACCTCATGAGGTATTGCATGATTTTTTTTACATTTTTTTTTACATGAAGTTCTATATATTCTCACTCAATTTTAAAACATCAAATTTTGATGTTTGTACACATTGTGTACAAGTTCCCCATGCTTCGCAGGATAGCTCAAGGATTGAGACTTTGCTGGGAAAGACACTACATCCATCTGTATTTGATGGATGATGCACATGCACTATTTGATGGATGATGCACAGGCACACGTGCAACATTACATTTTCAATAGATTTAGTCTAAATTTACTTTTTTATATATAGTCTTATCTAGATGCAGTCATATATAACTTGATACTTAATACTTGTGAGATCTACAAATTTTGGACATATTTTATGTGAACTACATTTGGTACATGTGAATGTGATATATACTGTTTTTAAAACTATAATTTTTTCTGTTATTAAAACTCAAGTTTTGGATGGTTGAACTACATTTGGCATGTGATTATGATATTATGTTTTGTTTTTAAAATTCAAGTTGTTGTTTTCCAAACAAAAAAAATTTCACAGAAATATACATGTACATGTAGAAATGATTTTACACATGTTTGAATATATATGTTAAAACGATTGAAGTACAATATATATATATATATATATATATATATATAAACAATCATAAGATTCTAGGTCTTGTTAGATGTGTCAAATAATCATAAAATTTTAAAAATGCATTCTATAATGTATATATATCCAGTACGTGCAACATTTTTCATCAATGCATGTATCGAAAAGTTACTTTTAGTTAATTCCATTCTAGAACATATATATCCAATACATGCAACGTTTTTCATCAATGCACATATAAAAGATACTTTCAGTTAATTGCATTCTAGAACATATATATCCAATACTTTAACATTTTTCATCAATGCAAATAGAAAAGCTACTTTCAGTTAATTGCATTCTATAACATATATATTCAGTACGTGAAACATTTTTTATCAATGCACATAGTAAAACTACTTGAATAGTTAATTGCATTCTAGAACATATATATATCCAATACGTGCAACATTTTTCATCAATGCACATAGAAAAGCTACTTTCAGTAAAATGCCTAGAACATGTATATATCCAGTACGTGCAACATTTTTCATCAATGCACATAGAAAAACTACTTTCACTTAATTGCATTCTAGAACATATATATCTAGTACTTGCAACATTTTTCATCAATGCACATAGAAAAGCTACTTTCAGTTAATTTCATTCTAGAACATATATATATCCAATACTTCTAGAACATATATATCCAGTACTTGCAACATTTTTCATCAATGCACATAGAAAAACTACTTTCAGTGAATTGCATTCTAGAACATATATATATCCAATACATGCAACATTTTTCATCAATGCATGTATAGAAAAGCTACTTTTAGTTGATACTAGTGTGCATGTACCAAAACAATGTACATATGCAAACACTTGCACAGATAACATAACAAGGCAATTCAATTTTTAGTTGAGTTCTTGAAGTTCTAAAACATGAATCCAAAGAGAAGAAATTTTTGGGCAGTTCAATAAAAAAATTCCAATGGAATGCCATATTCAATGATCCATTCATGATCGGATTTTGACATTTTCCATTTCTTAATTTTCGTGTTTTCCTTTGATTGAACCTCTATCAACTTTATGCGTGCTGCACACACCAAGTGACTATATTGACAACTTATGTCATCAGTTTCATAATCTTCAAAGTAAACAAAATCCCCTCTTTTATTAGTTTGTATGAAAAAATAACCTTTCAGTATAATAGATCCTCTTTCATATGGAAACCCGTGATCATTATAGTTTTCTAATAATTTCATCTTTCATTTAGTGCAGCGCATCAAATAATACTTCACATTTTCAGCGTTGTCAGTAGGTGCAATTACAGCAAAAACATCTCCTGCACAATAAAACAAACTTAACAAACTTATGTATTTAAATTTAGATCATAATTAACATGAAAAATTAACTTTAAAATAATTTTAGTATCTATTTCTAGATCTCTATCATTTGAAAGAAATTCAAATGTTACCTTCTCTAACAAGATCAGAAACTCGATCACCATCACTTGATATTGTAGTCTCCTCTGATTGCATTTCTTCAAACATTGCAATGGACATTTTCCCCTTTGTATTTAACTATGTATGTTTCCAATATTTTACATACATTTTTCTTTCACAAACATCATTGGATTCTGTGTTGTCTATGCAAACATGACAAAAACAAGAATATTTTCTTTTCTCCAATGCAAACACATTTGTGGAAAACTTTGTGCTAATTGAATGCAATTTTTGAGTCCCTTTTATTGTTTCAACGTCATTTCCAATTGATCTATATACATCTTCGATCCCAATATGCCAAAAAAAAACTATATATGGAAAATTAAAAGAAGAATGTAAATATGATATCAAAATACCATCAAATATAATCATTGTGATAAATGTAGACTGTTTAAAATTGGATATCCAATAAAAATTAAATTGAATGCACCTTCGCACTTCCCTTGATCAGTTAGTCTCATGGCTTAGAGTAGCGATGCACCATTTAAGAACTTCTTTAGCATCCACAATTCGGTTACAAAGGGGTTCATTTGATATCTTCGAAGTGCTCATTTTATGCATGTCTCTGCACCGTCATGTTCTCCTTTTCCATGGCCAGTCTCAAAGAAATTCCAACAATGTTTAATGTAGGTTTTCTTATGAAGACAACACAACCAAAAGAATGATCGTGAAGATTTGAATTGACCTACACATCCATCTGACCATATCCAATGTTCATTGAATTTTATTCCACGAATTTTCAAGGAGTCATAAATCTTTCCAAAACAGTGTTGTAAAAAAGATGTATCATGTGTACGATCGTCACTGATATAAAAGCGATATTCTTTAATAACATGCCGATTTTCACTGGTGCTTTCTATATGATCGATGTTTTTCTCAGCATGTCTATACAGAATATGGACGAGCATGGAGACTTGGTCAGAATGATAGTATTCACTCTGAATTTATATTTGTGGAACAAATGTGTAGTTTTATGCAAAATCAATTATTGAAAAAATGGTCCCTGGTGGAAAAAATTCACAGGATTTTTTGAATTTAAACTCTTGCCATCAAGCTCTCTAGGAATGGTTGGTGTATTTATAAATTTCTACCTCAAACTTTCTCAAAAAATCTATCACAAAAGTTTCTTCTTCTTGTAATTCAATTCTTTTAGCACTATTTGAACCCTGAATCGATGTATGGATATATTTATATCTTTTCCATTTCACTTTCATGTTGGACAATGATTTATCATTTAAATCAGTACGATATTTTTTTTGAAATTTTGTCAAATTTCCACAGTCATCGCATTTTTTACCGCCAACACATTTCTTTTCGTAAAATAATTCATCGCTTTCTCTTCCACATAGAATTTGAGATATGAAATCATAGATAGTGGAAGGAGGAGGTGAATCTTTCCAAAATGTTCTACTAAAATTAAGGAATGTATCATAATATAACTAAAACTCCACATGATAATGGCAACAACAAGTGTCATGTACATTGATAGGTTTTACATACCATGGTTTTTGTTGAACAAAAGCAGTGATTGAGACATGAAATTTACAATTCTCTTCTTTGAACTTGTTGAAAAACTCTATCTGAGTGGTGTCCAAGAAATGTTTTTCATGTTCTTCGTACTGATTTCGTGCTATTCTTCTTCACATCACATCCCTTGCATTTGGTGAAACACATGAATTTTTCTTCCAATATTCATATATTGTTTTTTTAACATTTTCTCCAATCCTATCTTTGTATGGTTGCCTACAAATAGCTCTCCAACAAGCGAGTTCATCATTTACATCTATTTGCAACTGAAATTTCCGATGTTTGTGCAAATTTTTTCGTAACGTTCCTAATGTTTGTGCCACAGATTTTACCAAGTGATTCTCTTCAGTACTTGATGAAACCACTGTCATATGTATTTCTCTATGTACAACTGAAACATTTTTCTGTCAAGATCTTCTAATTGAATTTATAGCACTATTTATATTTTGTATCACATTTTCCTTCATTTTTTTTTATCTTTTTTTAATTTTCGAATACCTAATAAAGTCGTAGCTTATTTCAATTTCCTTAATGATAAGAGACCTTTCAACATTTGGGCTTGAACTGTCACATTTTCCTTTATGAAGTACGTATCAAAAATGTGTTTAACACGATATTGAATAACATGGCCAGTGCTTTTATCTCCATATGTGTGAGTGTCAACATTTTCTAACATCTCATCATTGACATTGATTTCATCTATACATATTCGAATGAATAGTACATAATAAGTTTACATATTCAATAAATAACTAAATTAATAAATATGTATAATTTCAATAATACGTGCATGTGTTCAACATATATATACCTTGTGATTCATTTTTTTCATTTGAATTTATTTCAACGTTTTCACCATATTCAATCATTGGTTCAATATCTCTTTCACTTTCTCTTTCAAAATTTTGTATCTCATCATTAATGTTTTGAGGAATATCTCTCTCTGTTTACGTTGCAAAATATTTTTCAAATTAGTTCATCAAATAAAAATTAAGCTTCACATTTTACACTAGGAAAATTTCAAATATCAAATTCATAATATTTACATTTACATACCTACTTCAACTTCTAGTTGAGGTTCATTTTCCCTTTCAATATTTGAGAGCGCTTCTCTCTTTCTTTTGTGAGATTTTCTTCCCTCTTCTCTACGTTCCTCAAGGTCTCTTGTTCGATCATATTTTCTTGTGCAATTCCTTCGATTTCCCATGATAATAGAGTATGAAGTTCAAAAAATTTCCTTCAAAAAATTAGACAAAAACTCAATTAAAAAAAAACATCACAAAAGATTTAATTTAGAAAAAACTCATTTTAAAAATTTTGTAAAAAATACATACTTCAATCCAAAACTCTTACTTTAAAAAATCAGAGGAAAAAATGTCTTATAAAAATGAAACAAAGCTCAAAATATTTCCTTCCATGTCTTGCAAAAAAATTTCATTTAAAAAGTTAGACAAAAACTCATTTAAAAAAATCATTATTAAAGATTTACTTCAACCCAAAACACGTACTCTAAAAAAATGTCACTTCAAAAAATACCTACAAAAAATGTCCATTGAAAATTAATTCCAACTTCTTAAAAAATGCCACTTTAAAAAATACTTCAAAAAAGCCTCTAAAAAAATATCACTTTAAAAAATACCTCCAAAAATGTCCTTTGAATATTAAGCCTAAAAAGAGTCCTTTCGAAATTAAGTCCAAAAAATGTCTTTTGGAAATTAAGCCCAAAAATCTCTAAAAACAAAATACATCCAAAAAAATTTCCTTTGAAAATTAAGCCCAAAACCTCTAAAAACAATGAAAATTAAGCCCAAAACTTCTAAAAACAAAATACCTTAAAACAAAAAAATGTCTTTTGGAAATTAAGCCCAAAAACCTCTAAAAACAAAATACATCCAAAAAAATGTCCTTTGAAAATTAAGCCCAAAACTTCTAAAAAAAAAAAACTTTAAAAAAAACCAATGAAAATTAAGCCCAAAACTTCTAAAAACAAAATACCTTAAAAAAAAAACAAAGAAAATTAAGCTCAAAACCTCTAAAAACAAAATACCTTAAAAAAAAAATAAAGCCCCAAAAACATCCAAAAAATGTATCACATACCTCCAAGAAATGTCATTTGAATGTACCTCCAAGAAAAGTCCTTAAACCCAAAACAATCCTTTGCAAAAATTTCCTTTGAATGTACCTCAAACAAAAGTTCTTAAACCCAAAACAATCCTTTGCAAAATCAGACCAAATGAAGAAATGTGCGAAATTATGCAAAAATAATGAATGCTTTTATGTCAATTTATATTGCTGCGAAATGTTTTTTTGGAGGGGCTTCGCTGTATTTTACAGCCGATGGAAAGTCAAGTAAAGTTCGGCCAAAATTTAATAAGAAATTCAGCCAAACTTTTGTGTCATTAGACTTGATGAGCCGTCGGCATAAAAAACAATTCGGCCAAACTTTGTTTAAAAGTTTGGCCGAACTAACACATCTGCAATTACGTAGAGCCAAGCGTCGAATACATATCTTCAACTTTGGACTGATTAAACTCCATGAAACATTCTGAATTAACTGTCGAAACCAAGACAAGCATTTTCAGAATTTAATCTACTTTCAGGAAATATAAATTTTATGGAATTTTATAAATATTTACTAATTTTAATTAATTTTGTAATAAAATGGGTGCAAACAATTTATGAAGTTCATTATCATTCAGTGAAATCAATATTATATATCTTCCAAAATACACTGTAAAAAAAATTGAAAAAATTATGGTGCATTACATTGGTCCGTCATCTGTAATGGGTAGTTTTTAAATTTTTAGTTTATAACTTATATGCTTAGAAATTTCGTGCGTCGCGAAACTTATTCAAAATATGAAGTTTTTTCATATTGGATCTCTTCAAAAAATTCTAATAATTATGATATGCATCAGTTGGTTTTGTAAATATAACGAAACCGAAGTAGACTCTGTCTAGATTTTTGTAACACATTTTGTTTCTAAAAAACACTAAGTTTGAAAGAATACACTAGTGCATATTAACATGACTTTTTATGAATCCTTTGATTGTTAAAAACCACACACTCAAAGAAACGCTATGTTGACATATCAAATGTGTATACAAAAATTCCAAAAAATAAGTAATAGAAAGCTAATAAAATTTCTGACAACTTTTATTTTTATTGCAAAATGAAATTCTAAACAAAAAAATTGTTTTGGCTTGCAGAAAGTTGAAGAACAGAAAAAAATGAAATTTTTTTCTCAAAAAAGGGCAAAAAGTGTAACCCATCTTCATCAACATCATGATCAGTTTTTTTTTTGAGAAATAATAATAAAGAGTGTTTTGGAAGGAGAAAAGAGAGGAGAACCTCTCGAGTGAGGAGAAGACAGAGGGAGAGAAGAGAGGAACTCGTTGTTTCTCTGTCCAACAATAGTCCTAAGGTTGAAAATGGTTGCACTTTCCAATATGTGTGAACTAGAAAGTGTTTTATGTGTGAATGGAGGAAATGAATGGCAACTGAGACTATAAGTTGACCTAGTTTTAAATTGAATTGAAACCCCAGTATTGAAGAAAATTTATTTATGCTTTGAATTTCGGTTGTATCATTCTTAAAGTTGGTATAAGGAAAGTGAGATTGCACCCTGGAATAGTGGTTGTGTGGTTTTCTATTAGTGATAGGAGTGTTGTTATAACAACAAGAAAAAGTACCCCTATTTTGAATGTTTTCACGTCCTTTAGATTGGATTTTTAATCGTTAAATTTGAGCTAGCATGCAAATCTTAACAAAGAAAGGTGAGTGGGATCATTCAGTGTGTTCTAAAGTAGCGAATGTGTGAGATTTACAATAGTTTGAATGTTTTTACAGTGAAACATAACACTCCTAGGAAACATTGAAAAAAAAAACCATCTTTGACTATTTGTTCAATTGGAAAATCTAACAATGAAAATCCAGGCAAAGGAAGGCAAAGTAAATCATTTATTGTGTCAAGAAGAAAGTTAGGGATGTTGGGAGTTAATCTTGGAAATAATTGAGTTGTTTCATCTTCCCCAAAAAGAACAATACAAAATTTTAACGAGTGCTATGAAATCATTTTGCTTCAACTATTCAGAAAGTATTTTTAGGAATACCTGTTCAATTTTTAAGTCTTTGTCTGGCCAACCTTTGTATTGCCGAGTTTGGAGGATGAATTGTTCTGGGATTTTCGTTAAGATTTCTGAGTGGAAAAGAGAAACCCCTTTTTAACAATTTGTGTGAAAGGTAGGGATATTTTGTATTGTTTGAAATTCAAGATGTCAAAGGGTCATATCCATTGTTATATGGATTAAGGAGGTTAGTGATATTGGCGCCAACCTATGAGCCTGAAATTTTATTGAATTTGATGTAAATACAAATCTATGCTTGGAGTAACTGGGTTTATTGGCATCCGGGTAACCCGGGCTACATCAACCTTGGATGCCAAAACGATATGTCTTGAAACCACCAAAAGGAGAAACCTAGATTTATAAAATCACTCGATAATAATCTCGTGATCAAAACATCTAAGTAATTTTCTATTTAGATCCCCTTCGAGTTCCCTGAAACCTCCATACAATAGATTTCACTCCATAGTATGGGGGATCTCCCCCCTGCTACAACTCCCCCCCCCCCCCCCCACACAACTCCTAGAGTAAAAAACTGCATGTGGGGATAGTCATGTAAAGAATATAACACATACCCAACACTACCTTCTAAGTTTACCTTATCATGTATTACCCCATGTTTTCTCATTTTAGTTGCAAAATTGAGTGGTGACTCCATTATCCTCTTCCCCATTTTTATTAGTGTATGTGTCTGTGCTTAGGTGGTCCTCCATCCCTACCCTCATATGAGGTGTTCTAACATGAATCCATTCATTTACCTTGTACACATAACATCATAAGGAAACTAATAATTCTATAACAAGTCAATTTATATTTACATTACATGTATTCCTTCCCACTGGCAATGTTTCCATTTCCTATTAGAATAATTCCTTTTAAAGGGTGCATTCTAAAAATAGAAAATCCTTCCTACAAAGGTGAGGATCATGATAACACTTTGCTACCATCGCTTTTATATTTCAGTTCTTCATTAAATTTCATTTCTCTACTTGTATTTACTTACAAATAGACCACTTGTTAATTCTGTCCCCATATTGATTTTCCTATGAAAGTTGAGACACCTCTAATTGAATGGTCCTTAGGCTCTCTAACCAAGTTACAAAGCATATGCACAAAGAAAGACTAAAATTGTTCATTGATTCATATTTGATAAAATAATATTCTAGTTTTAGTTGGCTTTTTATAAGGACATTATAAATACTATCGACATATTTCATTAGTGAATACCTATAAGAATGTTCAATAACTATCAAATATTTTCAAAATATGATCTCTCCTACTAACAAAGCTAGTTGTTCAGTTAGTTATTAGTCTAAAATATTTTTAGAAATATATTTCTAGAAGTTGTTGGTCCTAGATATTGGTATAAAGTTCTTAGTTTATTGTAAGATCTACTTAATAGTGATAAGCATGATAAATGCCTCATGAGTTTCCAATTATTTTCATTCATGTCTATGCTTGTGAGTTTAACATGGCAATAGAGAATACTTAAGCCTCTTCAAAAAGTGGAGAGAAAATTGTGAAGGAGTTGATCCAAACATGTGAGCATGAAGTCATATTTGAAGCCTTGAGGAGTAGATAGATTGAGCAGCAAAATATGAGATATAATGATGTGATATTAGAGATATTAGTAGATTCAACTACTATAAATTCATTTTCATGATTTACACCCACTTAGTAATTGATTGAGATCTGGAAAGTGCCATGGATAAAAATAGTTATGGTCAACATTAATAAGTCAAGAAGGCATGTGGATTTGAACCCCTCCACCTCCAACGTAAGTTTCATATTTTCTACTTAACTGATTTATGAATCCAACAAAAAAAATTAAGGTAGGAGTATGCAAGTGAAAATATTCAGTTGTTCGAATAGACATATAAACTCTAGAACACACTCAAGTATGTGGCTTTTTTTTCGTAAAATCATTAAAGGAATGTTCGATTGAAAATCACCACAGCTTCGTAAATATTTAAAAATATCTAAAAATGTTTAGAAGGTTTAAGGGCATTGAGGTATTAAGTTTATCTATAATTCCAATTAATTAATTCTCTTCATGTACCTTTGGAATATGGCATAAATATAATTTTTTGTTCTATTATTTTATTACATGTGGTAAAATAATTTCCTCAAGGGATGTTTTTTTTTTTGTTTTCAAGTTGTCTGTGATCTTCTAAGCTTGACTTGTGGCTTGAGGAGTCGCGACCCAAGTGCATCTAATCCATCAAAGTCACCCAGGGATCGCACTTGACCTGAGCCACACCAACCCTAAGCTGACAATATTTTTTATCATGTCTCCTCCCCCTAGCACAGGGCACAACCACCCCCTGTAAGGCTTGATCTTGGGTCACATTGCTATCGAGGCCCATCCTCAACCGATTATTCTAGTGGGACTTGACTCCTCAAGGGATATTTATTTTATTTAAAACAAGGTTTGATTTAATGGTGAAAAGGGGTTTTGGTCTTACTTATACCTTAATAAATAAAAGGATTTTGGAGTTTAAACAAAATGCATTGATTGAGTATTAAAAAAATAGGGTGATCCAATATCAGTTATGATTTATTCAACATAGGGTATATTCATTTTATTAGTCCCAATCATTTCATTTACATTTATTTACAACTAAAAGAGAGATTCCATCATATCCAGGGTAAGGTAGTATCATCCTCATTAAAGGCACAAGGATCCCTTTAATCCTCCTTTCCTAAAAAAAAAAAAAAATCAATTTTGATTGTTTTCATTGCATATATATATATATATATATATATATATATATATATATATATATATATATATATATATATATATATATATATATCTATATATATATATATATATAGATATTTGAATATCAGGCCAAGCCTTGTGTTGCGAAAAAAATGAACTATCTATGTATGATCTTTGAGTAAATTGATCACTATTGGAAACCTATTACAATTCCCCTTTTCATCCCAAGGAGCTACATCACATACATCAATGAATTCTAGGTTATTTTTTTTTCATTATTCTCTTTAAATTTCCAACATCATGATTCATAGATCATTAAAGGAGCTACAATTAACTAATTATAGTTAGTTAGCTCTCCTTTCTCATCTCATTTGTTGATAAAACCTAATTTTAATACAAGTGAAGTACCCTAATCATCTATAGCCATAGGTCAACATCAACAATGTCTTAAGATACCAATTAATCTAGTACTATGCCCTATTCATATGTTTTAAACTTGGATAGTTAATTTCTACTAATATATTCTTAATAAAAACATAAATGATGCAATGGACCACACACATTTAACACAAATAATTTACCCTACAAAACCAAATTATGAAATCCATTTCTTCCAGCACATTATTTCTTTACAATTTTAAAATACAATATAATCCCCTAATTTATTAACCCTAGATTAGAATAATAAAAAAATCTTAACCAAAACTACATTAACATTGGACCACTAAAACATGTGTCATGAAACTACCAAAAGGAGAAAACCATACGAAGAAAAATTTCCCAATACAAATATTTCGATGAAAACATATCAATGATATTCATTCTATGAGCCCCTTCATGGCCCTTCATACCTCCATATAATTCCTATCACTCCCTAGAAGGGGGGATCCAACCCCATCCTACAATTCCCTACTACATCTGACACAATGAATCACATGGGTGATAGTCATGCAAAGAATATAACACACACCAAACACCATCTTCTTGACCTTGTCTTGTATTAAATTAGTATTTATCAATTTCACTTTAAAATTGAGTGCTAACTCCACTATCCTTTTCCATTTTTTATTATTGTATTTGTGTGCTTGGCAGTCCTACCTCCCTACCCTCATATCATGTGTGATGATGTGAATTTTTTCGTTTACTCTATATGATTTAAACCATAAGGAAAATTAATAACTATATGAAAAATCCATTTATATTTATAATAGGGTCATTCCCTCCAATGAGGTTTTTTACATCTCCTTTTAGAATAATTCCTTTTAAAACGTGCATCTTAAAAAATAGGACATCCTTCCAATAAAGGTGAGGATCATGATAATTATTTGCGCCCATCATTTTTGTATTTCAATTCTTCATTAGATTTTTTTCTCCATTTAGATTAACTTACAAATAGTCTACTTGTCAATTCTAACCTCTCACTAATTTTCCTAAGAAAGTTGACCCACCTCTAGTGGACTTGTGCTTAGGTTCTCTAACCAAGTTATGTTGGCATATTCACAAAGAATCACTAGAAATGTTCAATTATTAATATTTCAATAAATAATGTCCTAATTTTAGTTGGTTTTGTTATAAGGATTATTAATAACTTTCATTATTGAATGCATGTAACAATCTTCAATAAATATTAATGATTGTTAAAATATAATCTCTCTTGATAACCAAGGTCGTTGGCTGGTTAGTTTTCAGTTTGAGATACTTTTAGAAATATATTTCTAGGAGTTTTTAGTCCTATATATTTTTAAAAAGGTCTTAGTGTATTGTAATATTTGTTTAATACTGAGAAGGGTGAGCAATGCCTCGTGAGTTTTTTATTGTTTTTATTTATGTCTTTGCTTGTTTGTTTAACATGGTATTAGAGAAGGATTAATACTCTTCACAAAGTGGAAATAAAATCACGAGGGAGGAGATTGAAAAGTGTAAGTGTGAGATCATATATGATGCCTCGAGGAGAAAATATATTGAGATGACAAATTTAAGATATAAAGTGTATAATATTATAGATCTTAGTAGACTTCAAAACTATAAAAGAATTGTCATGAGTTACACCCACTTAGTAATTGATTAATTTTTCGGAAGTTCCATTTAGGTGCTTTCAATCTAACCAATTAGAGGGTCGAAATTAATAAGTCAAAGAGGAATGCGGATTTGAAGCCCTTAACCTCCAATGTGAGATTTAGATGGTCTACTTGACTGAGTTGTGAAGGTAATGGATGAACATGAAAATGGAGTGTGCAAGTGAAAATATTTGGTGATCCATATTGGATCATGTTTTTTTTTTCTCATCCATATCAATAGTTTTAGAGTGAAAAATGTGGAGGAATCAACCCACAAGACCATTTTTACCAGTGGGACCCAATTTGGAAAATTAGAGTCTCAAACCTTATGGGAGAATTTTTAGGCATCAAATGGAATTTTTTTGGGTAAAATGCCACTTTAGCCTTGCGTCTTTTTTTTCCCTATTCTACACACAAATTCATTTTCAATGGTGCAATAATCACCTCAAACAGAGTCCATATGAAAAAGTTATGCCACTCAAAAGTTGACCTTCCTGTTTTGGCCACCATAATTAAATAGGATGTCACGTCAACCACATAACTCATGGAACATGGGATATCCATTTCATCATGATGAAGAAGAATCTATAAGATTCAATATTGTAACTCCAACTAAGATTTGAAGGAGGAAAACCTAACCACCAGTAAACTATCATGTTGTGTTATAACCAAGCCACTAGGAGGAAACGGGGTTCTATTCTTTTTCAAGGGAATTTGTTCCATTGACAAGTAGAGTAACCAAGAGGGATAGGGAAAGAGTACAAAGAGAGGATTTGTGCACTATAGTAGCCCATGGACCACAAACCTTGCTTCTTTGTACTTGCAACCATTTTCTATTAAGAGAAAGAGTGCAGGGCAACCTCACCTTCCAACTGAGTTTTCTCCTGAAATGGTTTCCAAGGATATATCTTGTGTCAATGGTGCTTTGTGAGTTTTTGTTTTGATGTTGTCTATTTTTTGCAGAATTATAAGTTGCATTCATAGAAATAAGAAATAATTTAAAAATTAATAATTTAAAAATTTAGAAATCTAAAGAGAAATAAACTTTCATATTATATCTTTTGAAATTTTAAGTATATTTTTTTCAAATTTGTTATGACAACCCATCCAGTAAAATATCCACAGTAGTTTACAAATAATTTAGTTGTTTGATGAAGTTATAGAATCTGGAATATGCTCAAATAAATGACCCTCTTATATTAAAAGTGTTAAATAACTATTCAATTTTAAATCACCATACCATTATAAATATTTGATCTATAAATGTTTGCAATATTAAAGGGTATTGAGGTAATGAATTTACCCATAATTCCAAAATCATAAATAATTTGCTTCATGTACTTTTAGAACCTCACGTAATTTTTCTTTTTAATTCTATTATTTTATTGTGTGGTAAAAGTATTGTCTCCAAAGATATTTCTTTTATTTAAATGTAAGTTTTATTTATTGGTGAAAAGTGATTCTGTTCTTGTTTTGAACTTATTATAAAAAATGAAGAGTGTATGGATTCTTCAGTTCGATAGTTTTTTTTATCGAAGTTTTCGGTTGGGTTAAATACCAGAGCCCATCGTTAAAATATCCATGGAATAATCTGGAATAATTTAGTTGATCAAATATGTAAATAAATAGTAAACCATTTATAACATTTTAAAAATGTTATGTAAGCCAAAATTAAATAGAAAATAAGTTAATTAAAAAGTAGTTAATTAGAGATATAACAACCATTATAAAATATATTAATTAATTATTATTATTTTTTAATAAATAAGATAATAAAACTAAATAAGAAAATGTAATATAATGAATGCAATTAATTACCTAAGGAAATGGAATAAATAAAATAATGTAATGTAATTAATAAAAAATTAAAACATAGTTAATTAAAGATAAGTAATAATTAGATTAAAAAACAATTAAAAGAATATAATGTAAATAATGAAATGATAATAATTAAAATAATGTGGAGGATGACTAATAATGAATCATTATACTATTAATAATTTTAATGAATATAATATTAATCATTATGATAATTAATTAAATATTAATCATTATGATGATTAAAATAAAATAATAATAATGAAATAATGTAAATAAAATAGTGTAATTAAAATAATAATAATTAAAATAGTGTAAATTAATTTTAATAGAAATCAGAATGATGTAATTAAAATAGATTAATAATATTAAGGTGATTATTGAGATAATAATTTAATTAATAAGTTAAAAAAAAAGTGATTGAGCATTAAAAAAAGAAAAAAAACATGTGGTGTGAGAATATTAGAGAGAGAAAATTTTTGGCATTACTATTTCTAATGACTTTGATAAGTAATATATGGAAGCAAGGATTAATTCTTGGTAGTAAGAATGATGAGTTATAGTCTCTAAGAATAAATATTTTTTGCAAGTACAAGCATGTTGGAAACTAGCGGAGAATTACTTCATAGAATTAAATCAAACAACTTTGCAAGCCATGTCTAATGCTCAAGTTAAGTCTATATAAGCCTTGTGTTAACTCTAAAACCCTTTATTAAGCCTTAGATGTTGAGTGATTACATTTCTATTGGCATATTATTATGTAGGCTAGAACCCCTCATAGTCCTATTTTATTATAATTGTACAGGGGGTCTCTTATATATATATTAAGGAGACCTAGTCTTAGAATCATCAAATATTGTCTTGTACATTGCACTCATTATCAAAGGAGGTTTCCTCTTCAAGAGGATTGTAATTATTTATTTCTTATCATTTTTAAGGCGTAAGAGTCATAACATTTGGTATCAAAGATCATGATCCTAAGGTTATACTGCTTCAAATAGGTCATCATGGAATTTTCACTATAACCTTTTTTTAAGGAGGTTTTAGATGGTGAAACTTGGAGAATAGTGAGAAGAAATATAAGGAAATATTGGATTGTTCAAATTTCAAATCCTGGTTTGCTATATTTTTAGAGATATGCTCCATGGAAGTTAGGGTTTCTCAATGCTCCTAAAATTAGTCTCAAATATGTCAGTTCTGATTTTTTGCTATAAATTTCTTTGATAAGGTTTCAAACTATGAAACTTGGACCAAATAAGGAAAAATAAATTTACATTATGATTATTCTAAGAGGGGCAGGGTGAATTAGTATAATGTTGTTGGGTCCTTTGATTTCTGGATAATTTTTAAGAATATGATCGAAAAGTAGTCATGGGGAAGAAAGAGTTAGATTTGATAGAAGTGGTCACCAAAAATCAGGAAGTGGCAAAGACATGAAGGATAAATTATGTTGGTATTTTCAAATCTGTGAAAGGAGGAAGCACGAGCTATATTTTGAAATATAAAAGTTGTTAAGGAAAAAAGCACCAAAACTCATCTAAGTGGAACCGAATGATATTGGGATCAATGAAGTTGCATGCGAACCAGATCAAGCCAGTGTGATCTACAAAAAGGGGAAAAAATGGAAAAAATGGGATATTGTTAGTTGTTGGCTATTAGCTGCCAGTTGTTATTTGTAGATTGATTTTTAGTTAGTGTAAAATTCGAAGTTTTGTCAGCACTCCATTGTGTAATAGCTCATTAGAGTCTAATTATTTTTCTTTCCGAAGTTTTTTTATGCTTCTATAATGATATATAATCCGCAATATTAATATCTCGTAGTCAGCACAAGCTTCAGGTGTAGATATTTTTCCTATAAATAAAGGAGTCAATGCCAGAAAGAATTGCGAATCGATGATCGATGATTACATGCCCCCTTTAAAATTTTAATTATATTTGCATGTTTATTCTATTTTATTTGGATATGAATGTTTAATCTGAATGTCGGCTCTATTGTGCTAGTTAATGGAATTTTCAAAATGCATGTATAATTTAATGAATCAATCTTCTTCACCATCATTCTAGATCCCTTATATCTTGTTTTTCCGGCACGCCTCGAGTGAGATGATCCTTCTCCAAAACAGGAGTGAAAATGTCAGTGATAAGCTAGAATACAACAATGCTTTTTGTTGGAAACCTAAGTTTGAATTCTGATATTTGATAATAAAATTTTATGCCAACAAATGGTTCCATTTTCAGGACCTCTAAAAATTTCAGAAGGGATCTAGATCATGATATGGAGGATTAGTAGTGGAGATATTCAAGATTGGTGGCATGAGAATATTGATCACTTTATTCTGAAACAAACACAACTAAGGCAAAAGAATTTAGATTGGTTTAAGGTATAGATTTTATATGAAAATCTTCTTGTGATCAATAGGAAATATTCTAGTGCAAGTTCCCTGAAGAGCTACAAAATTGGGTGAGTAGGCTACAATTTTATGTAAAACAAGCGAATATCCTTAATATTTGTAGAGATTGGATTACGACTGATTTGGATGAGCTACACCGGTTAGATATATAACTAACAAGAGTTGATTATTTTTGGGTTCATGCAACCCTATAAGAATATATTATTGAGTTTGCACATGAGAAGCACCAATCCTTTTCTAAGGTTGAAGTAGTTTTTAAATACGGGTTGCAATGAATACCGCATAAGGAAATTCCAATGTGGATCAAGATCTTTTTAGTTGAAGAAAACCTACTTTTGTTCCAAAAAAATAAAATGGCTGCTTAAAACCCTCGGTGTTGGGGGTTGGATCTGGGGGGAGAAATGTTGCGTAGTTGTAGAAGATGAGGGTTTACTGTGATGGATCAAGAGGTGTTTTAGAAATATAGAGACTTTAGAGAGATATGGAAGGCATGAATATTTGATGATTAGAGGGAGAGACAGTTGTGAGAAATTAGGATTAAAAGAAGAGAATTGCAGAGGATAGGAGAAGCGGTGACAAGTTTAGCATTGCGAAAAGAAGGAATGGATAGTCTAGAGTTGCAAGGGAAAGGAGAAATCGAAGGATATCCTTTTGGCAGAATAAAAAGTGTCAGTGGAAGTGTTGTGGGAAGTGTGAATGGGAAAGATGGACCCCACCCAAGGTTAGGAGGATTTAATGATAAAACTAATTAAAAGCACTCATATATTTCACACTAAGGTGTATTGGATTATACACACACACATTACATTCATATTACTCTAATATATAGAGTTTCTCAGATCTAACTTATTCCTAAGTTAGAAAGAAAGGTTGAGATAATTTCTCAACCATCACAAACCAACATATTTATTATAAGATGTAAGCATTAATTCCAACATCCCCTCTTAATTATTACATTACATAAATTTATTAAAATCACCCATAAACAACAAAATACACAATAATTCTTTAACTGGTTTACAGCTTATCAAAATAGGCTCCATCAAGTTGCCTCATAACCCTCGTAAAAGTGTAGTTGGCAAGTTGGATTCCCGAGTTTCACTCCTGAACTCTTGAATCAAGGACCTCCCGAAGTCAATTACTGGAAAATTTCCCAAACTATCGCATAACCTCATTAGAATACCACTCCACATTATCATCAATGAATGAGGGATCCTTCCCTAGATCCGCAATTTCCATACTATCTGGACAACCATCCATATTGAACCTGAAGTGTAGTGCTTCATCATGACAATACCATAACACTTAATCTGTCTAATTATGTGAAATATGTCAACAAACAAGTTGATTCTCTTTTCTCGATTACAGCATATTTATCAACCAGAACCTTCTATTTCCCCTTCTGTAATTTATTTTTCTTGCCACCATAATATTGGAAAAGACTCTCTTCCTTGTACTAGAACCTGATCAATTTCACTGCTCTATTGACTAACAAAACTGGCAAAAGACATCTCATGCCTGCATGGATAAACCCCGGTAATAGAGGTGGCATTTTCAGTAATCCAGAAGTTAGCAGATTTGATGCCCCCTTCAAGCATAGATTCTTGATAGAAATCCACGCATACTGCAGTTTTGTCAATTGCCTTCAAGATTTGGTTTTATATCTAGTTTCTGTAAGTTTTGTTGCTCATCCATCGTTGAATCACGTTGCAGGATGCAATAGGGCAAAAACTTGAATGTCATATTTTTCTAACCATCACAGTTTGCCAAACTAGCAATCAATGCACAAGCCTCACAAGTTTTTCATATGCAGGACGAAATTTTCACTGCAATTTCGAGGGGGTTAAAATAAAGGAGGTTGAGATTTGGGAAGGTTCAAAGAAATCACAGAAATTTCCCACTCAACGTCAACATCCAAGACTCCACTGTTCATTCCATGCGGGTCCCTTCTCAGAATAGACGGCTTCATTCTTCACTTCCCCAATTGTGATCATTCAAGTCGAGAGTATTTGGAATCATCTCAACGATGTAGAGGATCAACCATGAGACTGTGAAGTCGTTTTCCAAGCGAATATGATCATTTTTCCATATGAGAAGATAGAATATGAGGAGAGGCAAGCAATGATCAAAGCCAAACAACAAGAAATATGGGAATGTCTTCGTCACTTCCCTTGTTGACCACTTGATTGTCGTAGTTTGACTATTTTTCATTGTTTCAAAGCTTCTTTCCAACAATTTTCAATTGTTGTGACAGTGAAAAAACACAATACTTCACTCATTTTCCATGGAAGAGCTTCAAATGCATAAATCAGTTAAAGGCTTTCCTCAACAATGCCAGATTTGGCTGCTTGTTTTTTTCTACTCTCAATCATGATTTTGCACCTGCACTTCTGCAGCCTGCACATAGAATTTGGTCTCAAAACAAAACCATACAACCATACAATGCCACAGAGATGAATTTTCTGGATCTGTCACCCCCAGCAAAATTCATATTCAATTATCTTCCATCCTCTGGTACCTTAAGCAAACACACCGAAAATCATGAGAGACAAAAAAACTATTTTACTTGCATATATAAAAAAATATTTTACTATCTCTCACAATCCCAGTACAAGCCTAAAGCTCTGATACCATGATAAAACTAACTAAAAGAACTCATATATTTCACACTAAGTTGTATGTGATTATACTCACATAGATTTCATTCATATTACTCTAATATATAGAGTTTCTCAGATCTAACTTATTCCTAAGTTAGAAAGAAAGGTTGAGAGAATTTCTCAACCATTACAAACCAACATCTCTATTATCGGATGTAAGCATTAATTCCAAATTTTAATATGCCCAAACTAGTTGGACAAGTGATTCCAATGAGTGATGAGCATATTCCAATAGATGATGACATGCATTTTGTAATGATGAGATTATTGTTTGAGGATGACTCAACCCCTGTAAGTAAAATTCTGCAAGTTGATGGTGCAACTAATCCTCTACCTAACTTTCCCCTAGAATTGTATCCAAATACTGGTAATTTATTTTCCAAATTATGTAAGACTTTAGAATTTTAGCAAGTTTACCTTAGACACGCAATAGGTAGCTCTCATGGAGCAAGTATTTATGGTACTAGTTTCCAGTAAAGTTCAAGTGGTTATTATTTTTTGAGTTCCTAAGGATTTGTAATAGTACATCGAGGGAAAAAAAACTATGGCCAAAGATATTGCAAGATCACTTAACTATTATCTATAGTTTTCAGGATGGGGGTTGAGGATGTTGAGCAACATTGTTACCTATGCAAGGTATTTTGGAGGGCAAGATAGACTCCTGATGCAACTAAGCTCATTGCGTTTCAAACGAATTTGCAAGATGTTTCTTTGCAATGGTTTATTAAATGGTCTGATCTTAATCCAAACCCCACCATGGATCAAGTTAAACAAGATTTTCTTCAAGAATTCAAAATTTCTCAATCAAATCAACAAGGTTTGGTAGAATTGTTGGATATTAAAAAAATAGAAGGATAATATGCTTGGAAATGCATGCAACTATTTAAATATTCCATCAGTAAATTATCTTATCCAATCGACCCTCATCATCAAAGAGATTTCTTTATTAAGGCTTTGGCACCAATGACCAATATTCTATTGTTGCAACAAAATATTGAGGCTTTGTAGGATGCTTTAGAGTAGGAAATGCAGATTGAGGAAATGGTAGGATATCCACAGGACTATCAACCAAGAAGTACTTCTACTAACCTTTCTATTATGGGGCTCCAAAATCAAATTTCTACTTTGACACAAATATTGAAGGATCTTATGCCTACAAGACCAATGCCAAGGAGGCCTTGGTGTTTGCATTGCCGAATAAATACACATGCCACTGAAGATTTTCCAGAACTTATTTCTTGGTGGGAGGAGTGAAATCAGTTAAAAGGGATAAATTTGGTCAGTGAAGAACCATGGGAACCAAAGCCTTACATGTAGCCTAATATAAAAATTATCACCCGAGGAGGGAAAAGAACTGGAGTTGATGTTGGGACTTATGAGAAACCTACTTTTATAAGGTCAAAAGTGTCACCAAAAAGGTATTATGACCCTAATCAATAGAAGGAATACTATAAGGATGCAATTGAAATATTTAGATAGTTGGTTTCCTCTCACAACCCTCACACAAAGCGGAAAAAACATGTGCATACTAAGAGTCCTAGATTTTTGCAGGAAACATCTCAAAATATTCTAGAGTGGCTCCACTTATTTTTGTAGATTATGAATGATGAGCAGTTGACAGGCCAGTTGTGCAAGAAATTGAAGGCAATTGTCCAATATGGACCACTCTTTGAGGAGACTATTTATGCCAATTTACCTGAAATACATTCTAGAAGAGTTAAGATAAATAAGAAGCGAATCATAAGGGAATTCAGTGGATGCTCATATTAAAGGATACCAAATTAAATATTCTATGCTAGATCTTGTGTTAGATGTGAATATTTATCCAACGAAAACTTGGGAGGCATTGGAAAGACCAAAGCTAGTTTTTTCTCCAATCCATCTAGGAATTGGAAACCAATACTGCATCTTACCTATTGGTCGATTACAGGATATCGAATTTTATATTACAGGTGTCAAAACATATGCAAAATTTGAGGTGATAGACATTGTGGTAAATAAAGATATGTATCCACCCTTGTTGGGAATTGATTGGGAATTTGAGAACTATGAAATTATTGAATTTAAGAGGGAAAAAATGAATTTTAAAGTATATGGAGTTTCGATCATCCAACCTTTAGAACCATACCAAGGTTCAAGATTTATAGATCCTGTGGATGATGTGGAGCAACCTAATTTAGTATTGGACCAACTATATCAGCTTACTGCTCGGAAAAGGGAAGAATAAATCAATCTGACAACCACTCGTTCTATTAGATGGAAAATCATTCAAAGTACCAAGGTTGGATCTGATGTTGCAATGGATGATTGGAAACAAGGAGATCATGAGCTTCATTCTTGGTACTGTGCAACTATTCAGCGTGTCCACTGGATTGGTACAAAGCTACGAGAATATCCTACTTTTAATGATACAGAATCTGTTGTAAATTTTCTTAAATAAGTTGATTTTAAAATTGAAGAAGGTCAAAAGATCCCTTCGATGAATGGTACATTTCAAGTGACCCCTGAGAGATGGTGGGGAGCCCATTTCCACCACCTTCATGACTGGGATGTAGATTTTCTTCCCCAAAGAGTCACTTTAGTAGAATTCCTATATATTATGGGTATACCAGTCCACGAAAGCATATAAAAACTTACAATTTTTTGGGTAAAAAATTTCCTTACCAATTGCGATTTGGACACACCAGTTCATCCATACATTAGGAACTTTACTACGAGATTGGTACTTGAAAGAGGAAATGAAGAGGAAGACAATGAATTGTAATATGTTTAAAACTCATTTTTTTAGATATTTCTAATTTTCTGATATAGATGGGAGTCTCGTTGAAGTCTTAAAATATATTACAAGGGTGTTGTTACATTTTGGGAAAATTGTTGATTAGTGTAGCAAGTATGCAGATTTTGCACATCAATATGACCCAGGTTTCATGAGGTTTTAGCATTTCGAAAAATTGACAAAGAGCTTGATGATGAGTTATAAGAGTTAATGGATCTATATTTTAAAGAATCTAAGAGGAGATAGGGATAAATGGGGATCTTTTAAAGGATGTCCCTCATTTGAAACCGCTAAAGATACAAAAATTGAATATTGGGACCAATGAGAAGACTAAAATTGTCTCTATTAGATATTATTGTGATGAGAAGACCACTAAGGATATTTTTTATTTAATAAAGGAATATGAAGTTTTTTTCCCTACATCAGTCTCATATATCAAGGGGATTAAAGGATACTTGGGTGAGATGAAGATAGTTCTAAAATATGATGCAAATTTGATTTAGCATCGAGCATATCAATTAAATCCCTGAGTCAAAGAAAAGGTGAAGAAAGAGATTGATAAGATGATGGTTGCGGGACTCATCTTTCTGATTGATAAAGAAGAGTGGATTAGTCCCATTTCCATCCAAGACAAAAATTATTCACAATATATCCACGTCTATGTGGAATATCGGAGCCTTGATAATGCTTGTGTCCATGATCCATTTCCTACTCCTTTTACTGATGAGGTCTTGGATAATGTTGTGGGTAATGCAACTTATTCTTTCATTGATGCATTCTTTGGCTATCACCAAGTCCATATTACCAAAGACGATGAGAAGAAAACCAACTTTACAATGGAATTGGATTTCTAAGCTTAAAATGTTATGCCCTTCGGCCTCCATAATGCTCCTATCGTGTTCTCGAGAATTGTGATCGTTGCATTCCGCGACTTTATTCATAAGTTTCTAGAAGTATATATGGATTATTGGATGATTTATAGTTTTTTTAAGAATCATTCAAGTATGCTCAAAGTCATGTTTGATCGTTGTAGTCAGCTACAAATTTCTTTGAACTGAAAGAAGTGCATTTTTATCAATCGTTTTGGAACATAGGTTGGCCATATAGTTTGCAAGGAAGGAGTATGTGTTGATCGAACTGAGGTTGTGGTAATATTGAATATTCCACCACAAAATAGTATTAAAAAATTAATATCCACTCTATATCATACAGGATACCATCAAAAATTCATTTGTAATTATGTTCTCATTACTGCACCACTCAAGAAATTATTGAAAAAGTCTGAGAAATTTTCCTGGACTGTCGAGAGTGACTCTACATTTAATACCCTTAAGGAAAAAATTTCATGTGTGCCAATCCTCGTTTATTCAGATTGGAATAAATAATTTCATGTAGATATAGATGCATCTAGGATTACTTTGGTAGCTATATTGACTGAACCTGGTGAAGGTAATTTAGACCATCCAATTTATTTCTCCAATAGAAAACTTACTATTGTAGGGAAGAACTATACCACTATAGAATGGGAGGCCCTTTCCATGGTGTATTCATTGCAAAATTTTAGGCATTATCCGTTGGGGGTAATTTTAAATATTTTACAAATCATTTTTCTTTGAAGTATTTGGTTAATAAGCTTGTATTAGAGGGACAAATATGTAGATAAGTTTCATTATTTCAAGAAATTTCCTTTGAAGTCATTTTCGAGCCAAGTTGTAGGAATGTGGGTTTGGATCATATATCTTGATTGGTGTCAGGTGAATCTGGAGGATTTATTATCACTCCCCCCAAATTCCTAAGGCTGAGAGTGGGATTGAGGGAAGGTAAACACAGACCAGGCTTTAGGTCAGGTAGCTAGCCCTACCAGAACCAGAGAGGTATCTCTTAATGTCAATTTGCAGTCAACTAAATGATTGAATATTTAATGATCTTAGGCTAGTTATGTAAGCACAGTATATTGGTGTTTTTTGTGTTGGATAGGAGTGACAGTAAGGAGACTAGAGTCTAGGGCTTTAGGTCAAATTTCGAGGTCAAGTTGCAGAGAATATGGATGATGCCAGGTAGGTAGCTTGAAAGCATGATTATTTTGTCATTTTGAATAGGATTAAATGATATAAAATCTGAATGAGCACTGAGGTGAATTCATTCATTTAGAGGAACATAAACATATAATGTAAATCTTGTTAAGAAAAATCATGAAAAGGCATGATTTCTACTTATAAACTAACAGATAAACACATAGAATAATGTATATGAAAGAGGAAAAAATATCATTCAACATGATAATATAAACATACAGAGAAATAACAAATGCTCCAAGGAATACCATAGGATTCTCAACACAAAATTTGCAACATTGTCTTTGATTTCATTCCAAAAGGCTTGTACAATATCTCCACTGCAAAAAACAACTATCCAACCAAAGAAAATAATACAGAGGGTCTACTGAAAGAAAATATGCACAATGACACCTCATAGGGTCGAAATCCCATCCAAACTACATCATAAATACATGAGATGAGTCACTTCCTAGAATCTAGGGAGGTTATAAACCATTCCCTCAAATTTAGCTATAGACTAGGAGTGTGTGTCCCCCACATTAAATTACATGTTTCGTCATGATAAGTGTCAAAAAACAACTCAATTAATCCAATGCCAACTCAAAGGACAGAAAAAACTTGAAATTCTGACTTTTTATGGGCTTGACAAGTGTCCTGGGGAATCCTATGCAGATGTATAACACATTTTTACAGATGCGTAACACATTTTTGTAACTCACTTTGAGTTAGGACTCCAAATCCAAATTTGAAAGATAGATCAACCTGCCCTGTGTGTCTAGTTTCTAGAACACCTTGAATTTTTAAAAATTAACCATGGGAAGGCCTCCAAAAGTTGATTCTCCCAAGGTTACCCCAGATGCATAAAAAATTGTCAAAAATACTGGCAGAAGCATAGAAAACTTGTGGTTTTTTGCATTTTTCTTTCAAACTAGTGCTTTTCATGTTGCAAGGGTTCCTGATTTGTGATGTACTCATCAAAATGCATCCAAACATGTAATTCATTCATCATTTAGATGCCCTAGTAAAAAGTGTAATAACTTGGCGCTACACATCTATGAAGGTTGAATTTCTAGTTTAGTGCAAAAATCACTAAAAAAGATTTCTCAAAACTTCTCCAAATTTGTTTTTTGGAAAGTCAAGTGGTTTAGTAGAGGTAAAGTGCATCAATAACATGATATGGTACCTGTACAACCTAGAGAATCTTCCTTCGCATGTAAAATATTTCATAATTAACCTCATCAAAGGAACATATTTGTTAAGGAGGTGCTTGAAAGGAAAAATATACTCAAGTTTCTCTCTATCATGAGGTTTTAGGAACAATTTATAATCTTCAAGGTCTATGTCCATGTTCTTAAACCAATTTTTCCATGACTAGGTATACTTGTTACTGAAGAAATCACATATGCTGATAAGTTGAACTCTACATGTGCAATGCTGACCTTTCCCATACTAAAACTAGTAGAAAATAAGCTTTTCAATTGGACATGACAACATTCTTCCATGAATTTCTCACAGAATCTCAAGCATCCAGTCCTCTCAAAGAATCCTTTGGAAAAATGTGATGCATTAAATTCTTGTAAGGTGGAGGGTTCAAATCTAATGTGGCACCCTCCTTTGTGGATTTCTTTTCACTTTCCATAATATCTATTAGAAAGATAAACCCTAGGTGTTTAGATGTAGTGGGTATGTGGATTGTGAATTTGGAAAAATAGAGGACATGGATAGGATAGGTTTGGAGGATGAAATGAAGGGTAGTGAAGCCAATAAAAATTCCCAAAAAAATTTCAGAGGTAGGGTTTTATATTGGCTTCACAATATAGGTGAAATTTGGTGAAATGGATATAAATAAGGTGATAAAATTAGGAAACCAGAGGGATTTCCTAATTTTTTAATAGAAAAATTAGTATGAAATTAGAGATTGATGGGAATGAAGTATAGGAAGGGTGTGAATGATGGGTAATGATATAATATGGTCTGGAGAAGGTGTATGAGGGTATTAGATGGTATGGTTAGAGTTTAGTTCACTAAAATCATCCAATGATAAACATAAATGAAAATGTAGTGGAAAAGGAGTTAAGCAAGAAAACAAACACTATGCTTGATAATTTTACTTGAGGAGGATATGAGGTACTTACTTATTCTTGATAAAGCTTTAAAAACTGATGGCAATGATCCTGGAGCTTGGATGAATGTTTTGGGAGAAAAATACCAAAAACGTAGCATAATAACATATGTGTAACATGCCTCTGCCAGATGAGTAACAATCTCTCCCAGATGTGTAATGGTAGTCTTTGGATGGGCCACACGTCGGGATGAGAGTGGAGGGGATCGTGTGGGAAGGAGAGTGGGAAAGGAGGGTGGTTTGGCGTATTTTGGAGGGGGGTCGAGATGGTTTGTGGTATTGAAAGGGGGGGTGTGAAACGAGGAGCGGCTGACACGTTGTGGTGGGACTAGCTGGAGGAAACCACCTTTCTAGATAATCTGCCCCCATCGGTAAAGGTCAAATGAATAGGGTGGTGTGAAAAAGGGTTGTGGACCATTGATGTGAGTTGGTGATGATTGAGCCATTGGAAAGATAACATGAATTAACTAGAATCAACAAACTCATTTGTCATATCCAAAATTTTATAACATATGCAAAAAATTTGTACAAAATACATTATAGCCTTAACTTAGGATAAAATATATATCAAACTCAATACTTTGGGCTAAAAGCACATATTTTCACAATTTTTTCTGACCTAGGATAAAGAAATAGGATGCAAAATTTACCCCATTTTATTCCTTTGAGCCCTTTTTGGAACAATTTGACAATGAAACAAGTTTTGAAATAAGATAAATTGTCTTACTTTATTCCCCTAACTATTCTAACTCCATTTAAAAGACTTATATGATGAAAATGAAGCCTTGTTCCCCCTCTTTGGTGACATTTTTTTACTTTTCAGTGGCAAAACAAGGACACCTAGTTACAGAACTAGATGGAGATGGAATGACTGGCCTAAGACTCTAAATGGAAATTATTGACATGAAATCTGAGATGATGATTGCCATGGATGGAATTATGGGAGAAGCATTTCTGACTTAGACCATATGTGGTGACCAAAATTTATTTGAAAAGACAAAATTTTTGACTTAGAACTACTAAAAAGTAAACTGAAAGAGTATATTTGATTAGTGAACATATTGACACTAACATTGGCTCCAAATGGGGATGGCAGCTCCTTTAGGAGGTGTCAAGAACACCGTAGACCAAGTAACCTCATCCATTGGGCAATGGAGTCACTACAGCTACAATCCTCAAATTGAAAGTTGAATTGTACATCATCAAATGCAAATTCTTCTGGAAACTGGCACTAAAAAATATTCTCAGAATTTTGAGCTTATTTATCATACTGTACCTACTCTAACTGATCCATAAATCATTTTTTCAAGTGAAATCGAAGATCCAATGTAACCAATAAATTAAATGACTACTTGACTGATGCTTATATTCAACTCCACTAGTCATAAAGGAAGATTTAGTAAATAGAAACTCAAAATGAAATATGATCCCAAAACCTGTGTTGGTGAACAAAACAAATTCCACCTTTTCTGATGCTTGCAAAAGACTTCCCAAGGGGTCTTGAAAATCATGAAACATTACCTCTTGTTGATCAGCAAAAAGAAGGAATATGATTTCAGATATAGTGGATGATTGTCCTTCTTCATTTAGTTGATCCTTCTTAAATAAAAATGCAGCAATGTTATCTTCCATATCATCCATATCAGAGACAAAATTTGTATGTTTTTGTAGATCTTCAATTGAGGTAGCCAAATAAACATCATCACAAATATATACAAGTGGCATTTCATGTATATCAGAAAGAGAATTGTGTTGGCTTTGAAAAAAATCTATATCTTGATCATCTGAAGGTTGTTGAGCATGTTCATCAAACTCAAGATAACAAACCTATTATACACTATTTTTAACCTCAACGGATAAATCTTGACTCTCTAGGGTTTCTATAGAAGCAAACTCAAAATTATGATCTGCACATATGTGTTCCTGAATTAAAAACTCATAGGAGGAAAGGGATGAAGGGTAGTTGGACAGAACATCTTCATATATATCTTGATCACTTGAATATTGGAAATACTGCTACAAATTATCATCAACTTCGAAATATGGAAGATCAATGTCATCCTTTGAAAAATTATGCTCAAGTTCGTTATCATCCAGGGTAGAATCCATGATCTTCTCATGGTAGTGAAAATAGTTTTCATTCAAAGCATCCAAGAGTTAATCATATATAAAATCTTCATCACCATAAGCACCTTATATCTTTTGAATAAAGTTATCAAAGTGATCACAACAATCCTCATTCAAAAGAAAATAAGGATAGGTTTCTCTATACTTCTCAAAAAATACTGAGTGAAAATCCTTGAGAGAATAACGACAAGTAGGAGGCAAGATTTCATACCAAAACCATGATTTTTCTTCTAATGTGATCATGAACATCTTCATTAAAAAATCTTCATGAAAATTAATCTTTAGCTTATGCACATTCATATGAAATATTATTAAATGAAGTGTAGCATCATCACCTTTTCCATCTCTAAATTGTGGAAAGTATGTTCGCCAATCTACCTAAGGCCTATGATTTGGAAATCCAGGGATATGAGACCAATCCATAGGAGCATATCTACCATTCCTTCTTACAGTTGAATCCATCTTGAAAAGAGTGAAGTCACCAAAAATCTATTTAAGCTATCATTTTTTTAACAGTGGAGTCACCATAAAAACTCTGAACTTTTGGATTCTTCGACACTAGAGTCGACAGCTGAAACATGTACAACCTTTCTTGTGCCTGACCACTTTTCACCATCAATAATCAGAGATAATATTTTTCATTCTTTCCTAGGAAATATTTAACCTTCACTCCCCAGAAACGATGCCAAAAATTTTATCACTCCCCCCAACTTCCTAAGGGTGAGAGTGGGATTGAAGGAAGGTAACCACAGACTAGGCTTTAGGTCAAGTAGCTAGCCTTGTTAGAACCAAAGAGGGCTCTCTCAATGTCACTGTTTAGTCAAATAAATGACTGAATATTTAATGATATTAGGCTAGGTATGTAAGCTTAGTAAAGAAGGTTTTTACTTGGTGTTTTTTTGTTGGATAAGAGTGACAGTAAGGAGACTAGGTCTATTATTTTAGGTCAAATTTCAAGGTCAAGTTGCAGAGAAAATGGATGAGGCCAGGTAAGTAGCTTGATAGCATGCTTATTTTTTCATTCTGTATAGGATGAAATGATATAAATCTAAATTAGCACCGAGGTGAATTCATTCATTTAGAATAACATAAACATATAATGTAAATCTTGTTAAAACAGAGCATGAAAAGACATGATTTATGCTTATAAACTGACAAGATAAACACATAGAATCATGGATATGAAAGAGGAAAACATATCATTCAACATGATAAGATAAAAATATAGAGAAATAACACATGCTCCAAGGCACAATACAAGATTATCTACACAAATTCTACAACATTGTCTTTGATTTCATTCCAAAAGGCTTGTACAATAGCTCCACTGCAAAAAATAGTTATCCAACCCAAGAAAAGACTAAAGAGGGTATACTTATAGAAAATGTGCACAATGACACCTCATAGGGTTTAAATCCCATCCACAATGCATCATGAATACATGAGATGAGTCACTTCCTAGAATCTAGGGAGGTTAGCAACCATTCCCTTAAATTCAGCTATAGACTAGGAGTGTGTGTCCCCCACATTAAATTATATGTTTCCTCATGATAAGAGGAAAAAACCAACTCAATTACTCCAATTCCAGCACAAAGGACAGCAAAATCTTGAAATTTTAACTTTTCTTGGCTTGATAAGTGTCCTAAGGAATCCTATGTGGATGTGTAACACATATTTAGAGATGTGTAACACATTTTTGCACCTGATTTTGAGGGGATTTTAGGACTCCAAATCCGAATATGAAAGCTAGTTCAGCTGTCCTTGTGTACATATTTTCTAAAACATCTTGAATTTTGAAAAATGAACCATGGGAAGGCCTCCAAAAGTTGATTCTCCCAAGGTTACTCCAGAGGCATAATAAACTGTCAAAAATACTAGCAGAAGCATAGAAAACTGGTGGCTTTTTGGATTTTTCTTCCAAACTAGAGCTTGTCATGTAGCACGGGTTCCTGATCCGTGATTTACTCATCAAAATGCCTCCAACCATGTAATCCATTCATCATTTAGATTCCCCAGTAAAAAGCATAACAACTTGGTGCTATGCATCTGTGAAGGCTGAATTTCTAGTCTAGTGCAAAAATCACTAAAAATTCTCAAAAATTCTCAAAATTTGTTTTGTGCCAATTCAAGTGATTTAGTAGAGGTAAAGTGCATCAATAACCTGATATGGTACTTTTACAATCTAGACAATCTCCCTTCACATTTAAAATAGTTAATAATTAACCTCATCAAAGGAACATATCTGTTAAGGAGGTGCCAGAAAGAAAATATATACCGAGGGTTCTCTCTAGCATGAGGTTTGAGGAACAATTGATAATCTTCAAGTTTTATGTCGATGCCCTTAAACCACTTTTGTCTGTGACTAGGTATGCTTGTTTCTGAAGAAATCACATCTACTGATAACTTGAACTCTACACTTGCAATGATGGCCTTTCCCATACTGAAACTAGTAGCAAATAAGCTTGTCAATTGGAGATGACAACCTTCTTCCATTATTTTACCACATTATCTCAAGCACCCAATCCTCTCAAAGCATCCTTTGGAAAAAGGTGATGCATTAAATTCTTCTAATGTGCAGGGTTCAAATTTGATGTGGTGCCCTCCTTTGTGGATTTTCCTTTCACTTTCCATAATATCTATCAGAAAAATAAACCCTAGGTGTTTAGATGTAGTGGGTATGTGGGCTATGAATTTGGAAAAAAAGAGGACATGGATAGGATAGTTTTGGAGGATGAAATTAATGGTAGTGAAGTCAAGAAAAATTCCCCAAAAAATTAAGGAGGTAGGGTTGTATATTGGCTTGAAAATACAGGTGAAATTTGGTGAAATGGATGTAAATAATGTGATCAAATTAGGAAAACACATGGATTTCCTAATTCTGTAATAGAAATTTAGTATGAAATTAGGGATTGATGGGAATGAAGTGTAGGGAGGTTTTTAATGGTAGGGAATGATATAATATGGTATGGGGAAGGTGTATGAGGGTATTAGATGGTAGGGTTAGAGTTTAGTTCACTAAAATCATCCAATGATAATAAGAAGTGAAAATGTAGTGGAAAAGGAGGTAAGGAGGAAAACCAAAAATGTGCTTGATAATTTGATTTGAGGAGGATATGAGGTGCTTAATTATTGCTGAGAAATATTTAAAAATGGATGGCAATGATCTTGGAGCTTGGATGAATGTTTTGGAAGAAAAGTACCGAAAACGCAGCACACTGATAGATGCGTAACAAAACTCTCTTAAATGAGTAACAAAATCTCCCAAATGTGTAACATCAGTCTTCAGATGAGCCACACATCAGTATGAGAGTGGAGGGGAGCACACAGGAAGGAGACTGGGAAAGGAGGGTGGTTTGGAGGATTTCAGAGGGGGTTCGAGATGGTTTGTGGTATTGAAAGGGGGGGGGTGAAAAATGAGGAGGGGATGACATGTCAGGATGGGACCAATGGTACAAAACCACCTTTTCAAACCCCCCATCTCACCAGTAAAGTTCAGATGAATAGGTGGGTGTGAAAAATGGTTGTGGACCGTTGATGTGAGCAGGTGATGATCGAGTTGTTGGAAAGAGCATGTGAATTAACCAGAATTGGAAAAATCCTTTGTCGTATCCGAAATTTTATAACATATGCAGAAAATTTGTATAAACTACATTATAGCCCAAAATTGGGATAAAAATATATCAAACTCAATACTTTTGGATAAAAGCGCATATTTTCACAATTTTTTCTGACTTACGATAAAGACATAGGATGTAGAATTTACACCATTTTATTCCTTTGACCACTTTTTGGAACAATTTGATAATGAGACAGGTTTTTAAATAAGGAAAATTGTCTTACTTTATTCCCCTAACTATGATAAATCCCTTTAAAATACTGATATGATGAAAATGAAGCCTTATTTCCTCTCTCTTTTGACATTTTTAGAGTTTTCAGTGGCAAAAGAAGGACACCTAGATACAAACCTATATGGGGATGGAATGACTAACCTAGGACTCTAAATGACAATGATTTACATGACCTCTAAGATTATGATGGCCATGGATGGAATGAGGAGGATAATTTCTGTCCTAGACCATATGTAGTGACCAAAATTTATTTGAAAACTTGTTTGAAAAGACAAAATTTTTGACTTGGGACAGTTAAAAAGTAAACCAAAAGAGCATATTTGATCACTAAACATATTGACACTAACAGGATCAACCAATGAAAAACTACTGGATGCACATTTGTTCTTATTTGAAGCAGTACTATATTATTTGGAGGACATTGCATTGTTTCTTTCCTCTGGTAGGTTCATTGATGATTATATGACAACTCATAAATGAAATATGGTTCTTTGAGCTACCGATTATCAAATTATCGTAGGCTAATTGTATAAATTAGGGCTTGATCAAATCTTTCACCGCTGTGTTTTGAACCATGAAAGGGATAATATTTATGGGAATTCCATGCAAGAGTTACAGGAGGTCATGTTGGGGGCAAAGCCACTGCTTGGAAATTTTTATAGGTTGGTATGTGGTGGCCAAAATTATTTAAGGATGCTAAAGGATATGTTAAGAATTGTGATATTTTTCAAAGATTTGGTCGACCATGTTAAGGAAATGAGCTTCCTATCCATCTAGTCTGAGCACTTGAAGTATTTGAAAAATGGGCAGTTGATTTTGTCTAGCCAATTAATCTATTTGCGTGACATTCACATGCTAGGTACATCATTACTACAATAGAGTATATGACATGTTGGGTGGAAGCTTCTCCTATTAAGAAATTCACTGTTGATACTGGCGCTTGATTCATATTTGAAAATATCATTACTATATTTTTCTATCTTAGAAGTCTCATAAGAGACCAAGGATCACATTTTATAAACGAGACATCCAGTTCGTTGCTCCAAAATTTTATGATTCAACACCACAAAAGCATCCCTTATCACCCACAAATGAATGGGACCGTTGAAGGATTTAATAAAATCCTCGAGAAGGGTCTTACTAAATTTTTCTCTATAAATAGGGATGAATGGGATGAGCAGGTTCCAACAATTTTATGGGCTTATCGTACAACAATTAAGCAATTTCACAAGTAGAAACCATTTCAACTTGTTTTTACATGAGAAGCAGTGGTTCCAACCAAATTTATAGTTCCCAATATTGTCATTGCTCAAGCTACTAGGATGTCCAATGATGAGTCCATTTCTTAACGATTACAAGAGTTATGGAAATTGGATAAGCAACAGTTCCTTGCATACTTTCATTAGACTGTTGAAAAATAAGGGCAAAAATCTTGCATGACTGACACATTAACAAGAAATTAGTTTTAGTTGGATACCAAGTACTAATTTATGATAGAAAATATCTTAAGAATCTGGGTAAATAAAAAATGTATTCTCTTAGATCATTTTATGTTGAAGATATTTGAGACTCGGGAGTTGTCAAGCTTCCTTATTTGGATGGTATCCTTTTTCCTAGTTGGGTGAATGGTGTATGCCTGAAACCATACTATGGCCCATAAACTCATTTTGATTTGTTTTCTCTCTGAAAATGGAGTATTAGTTAGTTTTAGATTTCAGTTAGTTTCGTCAGTCTTAGTCAAAATCTATGTTTTATTTGGTCTTGTTTATAGTTGCATCAATAAATTTACTTCCTTTCATTTTTTCCCCAGCACAACTCATTTTGGTTACAGTTGTGTCATCGTATCTAGCCTGTCAAGTCGTCAGTCATAAATATGCATCTTTTCTGTCATTATGTCCCATATTTCCTATAATAGTTGTTTATTTTATTTACTAATATTTCTTGTATAATTTAGTTAGCATTCTAGTCTTGTTGGCATTTTCCCCTCTGTATGTTCCCTAGCCAAATGTTGTGAATATGTTGAATATGATTGCCTCAGATTTGTTGAGACGAATCAGGAATTACAGGGTATCATTGCAGAACTCTGCCAAACACTTCCAGACCCCTCCCTGCAATATCCGAATCATATTTCTTAGGAAATTTACACATGATAATTAGTCTGAGAATCCTTCAAGAAAGTTATGTATGACTCCTAGAAAATTTTTAGTCAAGTTTAGGATTGGAGTGGTGTGCTTGAGAATAAAAATAAGCTAGTGTATCTGCTCTACAAGACTATAAAAAACTTATTTCCTCAAGTGATGCAAACTCTTGACTTGGATCAACAAAAGAGTCTCCTTGAGAAAGAAAATGATTTGAATGCCCAAAATCACCAAATTGAGGAAGCTTCATAGGATACCAAGCATGTATTAAGGGACCTTCGACCCATCGTGCAAAATCACTTTGTCACTCCGCAGGCCTTAAATAATTCCATTCATGGTAAAATTCATGAAGTTCTTTAATCCCAACCTGTTGAACCTACTGCAGAGGCTGTTGAGAATTTTTTCAAAAAGGTATCTACTAATTTGGATAGTTGGAAGGTTGTTGTTCATGCATATACTAGTTTCAAGGATAATTTATTACATGACTTTCTAGAGTCGGGTCCTTCGTTTGAAGGAGAATCAACAACACATATATATGAACTTGCAAGTGATGAAATGCAAACAAAGGAAGGATCAGAGGCATTAGCAAAAAATTGACTTGAGGGCAAGTCAATAATGTATGGTCGAGGCTTGTTGTGTCCTTTTTTTGGAGAATTTTGAAAAATATGATTAAAAATAGTCACATAGAAGAAATGGTTATATTTGTTGGAAGCAGCCACAAGAAATCAGGAACTGGCAAAGAAGTGAAGGATCAATTATGTTGGGATTTGCAAAGCCGTGAAAGAAGGAAGAGAGGGCCAAATTTTAAAAATATCAAAGCTGATAAGGAAAAAATCACCAGAACTCACAAAGTGGACTCGATCAAGATTAGGATCAAGGAAGCTACATGCGAGATCAAATAAAGTGACCATGATCTATAAAAAGGGCCAAATATGGATGAATCAGGGTATTGTGAGTTTTTGGTTGCTAATTTCTAGTTCTTAGCTATATATTGAGTTGTAGTTAGTGGAAGAGTCGAAGTTTTGTTAGCTCTCCACTGTGTAATAACTCATTATAGTTTGATTCTTTTGTTATTTTAAGTTATATTATGCTTCTGTAATGAGATGTAATCCAAAATATTAATAGCTCACAACATGTGCAAGCTTTAGGTGTAATTATTTTTCCTATGAATAAAGGAGATTGTGTGAAATAATTATGAATTGATGGTTGATGATTGCATGCCCCTTTTAAAATTTTAATTATCTTTGCATGTTTATTCTATTGTGTTTGGATATGAATGTCAATTTTTTGTGTTGGTTAATGTAATTTTAAAAATGCATGTACAATTTAATGAATAAAGCCTCTTCGCCATCGTTCTAGATCCTTTATCTCTTTTTGTTCTGCCACACCTTGGGTGAGATGCTCCTTTTTCTCCTAAAATGGAGTGAAAATGCTTGCGATAAGCTAGACTATGACTTTGATTTGTTTTTTGTAACCTAAGGTTGAACATTGGGTCTTTGATAATAAATTTTTACACCAACAATGGCATATTTTAACAGATTTTAATAATATGCAATAATTTAATAAAATTTAGTAACAATCAGGTAAGTAACACATATGAACACCATATGTATGTGGAAACCCATAAAGGTTGAAAACCACAAAATTTATGTCAAAGTATTATTGTAGGAAAAAACCTATTGTTACAACAAATTTTCTCTCTCCAAATAGAAGGATACACCCATGCCCTGAATTTACAAGAACCCACTTGAAGGAAGCACCAACTCCATGAATGTTATAGGAATCAACCTAAAGGAAGCACTGACTCCTTTAAATTTTATAGACACAAACTTGAAGGAAGAAAAAATTCCCTAAAATTTTATAGGATCCAACCAGAAGGAGACTCCAATCCCCTAATAAACAAATTTAATATTAGTTCTTTCTAGCTTCTCTAATTTTCTCTTTGCAACACCCTCTATATCTTCAAGTCTTTGTAATTTTATTATACAAAAAATATTTAGATCTCACCCAATATCCACTTACAACCTCTTCTAAGCTATTCTCTACACACTTGGTTCCTTATCTAAGTCATATTTATGATATTTAGTAGTTTCAACATTTTCTTCGTCCTTTCGTGCCCAATGTCTATATTTCTCTCTATTTTCGTTAATTATTTGCCCAATTAAGAGCTTAGCCTAAATAAATTTTATGTAGCTTCAACCCCCCACAAATTTCCACAATACCATTTTCCTTCTGCAATATTTTCACCTTCACAATCATGAGAATATAAGGCGCTTCAAATTCTCTCATCATCATATTTTTACTGATTGCTTAGATTTTGGGTTTTTTTCAATTTTTGGTGTCACCTTTAATTTGGACCTTTTGAGAACCATGCAATCGGTACTGTGGATAAAACTCAACTCTTTATCTGCCTTGAGAAATTCTCTTATCTCTTTTCCATGGCCACAAACAATGCACAAACCCACACAAGTCCTAGAATTTCTATATCCCCTTAACACCAAGGCTTAATTCAAAGCTTGCATATAATCATAAGCTTAGAAACAAAATCTTAACTTTAAGGGTGCTAAACCTTTCACCCATGGTTTTTCTATGTTTTCATATTATAGGAAAAAAGTGCTCAAATCTCAAAACTTCATGCTTAGTGCTTACATCGCTATAATCAAAATTTTAAAATCCAAGGTTTGTGTTTGATCTAGTGTTATCATTCTGTCTAAATGCTAGATATTCTTAATTTGTTATATCACCTTCTAACCTAGTTGAATCACCTTCTACTCGCACCTGTATTTTATATCTATTTTATTTTAATGTCCCAAGGTTGTTTTATCTTCAGTGAGATTGGATGATCAAATCTCACCATCAGGACTTAGTGTGGGTCTTGTGTGAGATAAACATTTTATACTCAATGTTAAATAGCCAATAACTTTTAAGGCATGCACATATATATGATCATGATTAATCACATCGATGACACTTTGGTGCCCCCTCCACACCCGTCCCCCCCACGACCTACCCTCCATTTAACAATGGGGCAGGGTCCAAAATTTGTCGTATGTTCAAATTAACTCATCACCACCTTTATTAAGCACACCAAATAATATTATAAGCCAATAAGATCCAACAACATGTACATGAATCCCCCCACTGAGTTTTAATCGTGGGGATGGGGAATTCAAAGTATATTGTATGATATATACACAAATCAATGTCCAAATCTCCATCTGTTGTCTATTTTTGGAGTGAGAATTCACAATGTGTTATTTCTGAGCTAATGGGCAATGGCCAATAGGCCCTTCATCTCTCACAACTAAGATGCATGTGACCACTAGATGGAACTTGATGCTTATCTCTCGTCAGCCCACCAACTTCCACTTGATCTCATCTATTGCCCACTACTCACCGCCTACTGCCTATTGGTCATGTTACGACACTAACTCATGCTTTTATGGCCATTTTCCTAGGTATCCTAGTGGAGAGCCCTACGTTATTCCACCTTCTCTACTACACATTGTTCATGTCATTTGACGTAGCCAATGAGAGTCTACTATGTGTCCACCTGAGCACGTCACTGTTATGTGTCACTACCACGTGTCATTTGGAAAAGGGCCACTTGGCCACCAAAATGTACCAAATTGACCTTCCATGAGTCATCTCCTCAAATTTCCATGTCATCACTAAAACCACATATGCCTACCATCTATATCCACATCATCATCACTTGCCATGTGGACGTGACACATGTACTGCCATGTGTGTCAACCTACCGCTTGCCTCCCATTATTTTTTGTGTGTGCATAATTTAGATGGGGTAATATGACAAGGGGCTTGGAAGTATAAGAAACTAGGCACTAACTTCCAAGCACCTTGTGACTAATGTTATGAAAAATAACCTTTCCACTCCACCGTTTTCCACCCATTTCTTATTGTCGATAATGACAAAAATTTAAACCTTATGGTTTTATTTTATGTAAAGATAAATGACAATGCTACACTTGACAATAAATTTTTGGTATGTTGCTTCAATGCTTACTGCTCCATTTTTTGTGTTCACCATTTGTAGTAGCATCTATAGCTAATTAGTCCAACATGCACTTGGAGTTTATGCCAAGATACCTATTTCAAGGTGCTAGGACCTTGGTATTATTTGATCAACCACCGCCTATTGCTTCATTTTGTTGTGTGCAAGTGAAGTCTTTGTTAGCTGTCCACTAAGCTCCCAAGGAGCTGGATGTTGTTTCCCTGGAGATCATGCACTATGATTAGTTCCTTTTGGGCCATTTCCCATTATCCATCAATGTATTCATTTCAAGCTTACAAATTAAGTTTATTTTGGTGTCAATTTTATGAGGTGGGGTCATTTTAGAACCACGAGCCATAGGAACCATGACTGAACTTCAATTCAATATTTATTCTTAGCCCTTAAGAGTTTGGCTATGTACCATATATCATTGGAAATTTCTCTGAGAGTATTATCCAACCAATAATTTTTCATGTTTTTTTGTACAAGTAACCTACAGACAAACTGCCTTCAAAAATAGGTAACTAGGCTACACATCTAGCATTCAACAAACACAATAGAATGGAAACACTTAGTAAGTGATCAAGACCTTAATGACATCACAAGCTTAGCACACTAATAATAAACTCAATAGGTTCCCCCTTAACTTGACATCATTTAACGAAGTTTGAAATCAATGAAAACAACAAGCTACCAATAATCTCCCTCTTTGTCATTGATGACAACACCACTAGACATTATTGGTAATTGATGGCCTTTCTAAAACTCCCACTACGCCACTATACATTGTTATTCATTGATGGCTTTGTTAAAACTCCCACTAGCTGTGAGAACTCTAAAGGTCCATTGTTTCATCATTCTTCCTATTACTTTGTGTTGAAAAAATATAGCAAGAAAGGTTGAATTTGACTTTAGCCTTAGTCAAATTGAGTAAATCAAATTTCCACATTAGCATGACAACTTGGAGGTAGTTAACTAGTGTGACATGGCTCTTGTCACTTAGTTACCTCATTAATTTTGACTTATACTACCTAGAGTTTAGTTATGCATGTGTGATTGCTAAATTTTAGTAATCGAGTTTAGTTATTTTCAGTTATATTCAGTTAACTGGCCTCTAACTATTGTTAGAGTGAGGTGAAGGTCATTTTTTCAGTGGGAAAATAGTCTAACTCAGAGATCTGCTAGTTAACTGATTAATCAACCCAAATTAGCTAGTGCATGAAGAGAATTTGAGTTCCTCAACTGAACTGGAGATGACAAGGCAATGCAACATCAATTGTAGACTAGTCTTGAGTGTACAAGTGTTGTATGCAATCAATGATCAATCCTTAGGAATTGAAAAATTAATTTTGAGGAAATTCCTAAATAATAGGGGAAATTTTCCGTAGGATTTGTGCAAGTAAATAGGGGAATTGGTGAGAAAATATTTGGCTAAGTGTTGGCCAGAGCTTGTTCATTGAGCAGGAGAATAGTTATTCATTTGTAGGTTGAGATTAGAGTTGGAGCTATAAATTGCAATAGTTTCTCAATCCATTGATTAATGCAAAGAGGATTTGAGGGGTTTTTCCCAATTGGGTTCCCCTAGAAATCATTATGTATTTGTGGTTTTTATTATTGCATGTCTATGAATTTTGTTCTAAATTGTGAATGTCATTCTGTAGATCAGTAGAGTAGAATTTTTTCTCATGATTTTCAGTTATAATTCTTGAGCATGAAATTTCTATAAAATTTATACATGTTATCTAAGCCTTGAATTCACATTATAACTAATATTTCAAATGCGCATCTCAAGAATTTAAAATTTGTAGACATATTGCAGCAATTTTTCTTCAGGATTAGGAGAATGTCTTTCAATGGACTAAGATTGGAGTATGCCCTAGAGGGTAGTTCAAATTTCATAGCCTGGAAGGATTGAACGGAAGCAATGCTCGATGACAATGGTGTGCTAGAATACGTTAAAACTAACATTACAAAACCTCCATAGTAGGATGCATAACAATTATCCCAATGGAAGAAGGATGTTGCAAAGACCAGGAGAATTCTTCTGGAAGGCGTGAGCGACCATGTGGTCTCAAATATACATGGAAAAGAGACTCCATTTATTATGTGGAAGGCATTGTATGAGCTCTTCAAAAATAGCAGTGACCATAGAAAATTGGCCCTAAAAGACAAACTTCAAAACATTAAGATGTAGAAAAATGAGACTATTCTGCGATATCTAACCAGATTTACGCAAGTTTGAGATGAGATTGGAGGGCTTGGGGTGACTATTAGAGAACATGACTTGGTGAGACTAGCTATTCTATGCCTTCCAAAATCCTGGAAAAACTACCAGGACTCTGAATGGAAGGGAAAAATTCTGAATTGGGAAAGGTCATGGTCCAATTTGGTTTTAGAAGAGTTCATGAGAAATAATAGAGATGGAACATCATCCAAAGTTGCGGATGAAGATAATTTTGCATTAGTTGAAAACGGGAAAAATGGAAAATGGAATAATTTCTAGAGAAAATCTTAATCCAACAAAAACAATGGCAAGAATAAATGCATGAGAAAGATAAAAGGCTTCCACTGCCATGAGTTCGGGAACTATGCAACAAAATTTCCACACAAAAATTCTAACAAGAAACCTTGAGGAGGAGGAGGAGATGAAGCATTGGCTTCACAATTTTAATTATACTTCACCATAATATCATGCATGGAAAACATTATTATGGGGAGTGTGTGGTACATTGAATATGGTGCTTTGTTCCATGTGATAAGGTGCAAGGAGTCTTTCAGTAGCCTAGAGGAGAAGGATCTCGAGATGCATATCGAGATGGAGGATGATGGGCAGTACAATGCTATAGGAATTGGTATTGTTACCTTTTAGAGGGATAAAGCCTCTCCTCTTTTCCTCAAAGATGTTATGTTTGTACTTGGACTGAAGAAGATCCTAATATATGTAGCAATATTAGAGGATCATGGCTATCCTGTTATATTCATTATGGAAAGCCTTTATGAGGCACATAGCTATTGAGAAAGTGAAGTATATCGGGATTTGAGTGAAGGACCTTCACAAAATTGAGGTGGGAGATTGCACTGCATTGAGAAGTAAGGCTAAAAAATTTCTAAGTCGTGATGATGGATAACTCTGGCATAGTGTTGGATATGGGATCCCCTCAAAGACAGCAGTAGAGAAAGACTCCGCACATCGAGGAGCGAAGGGCACAACACGAAGTCAATTTTGAGTCTTAGGGGCTTTGGGGTGGTTCAAAGCCCCTTATTATTTAATGTAATGGGAATATTCTGTGAACGTTGAACTCCACCCATGGTTTTGTACCATGGTATTGTAAATGAAAAATATATATAAGGAGTCTAGATAGAATTCATAGGTAGATTTGGACTCTAATTGATGAAAATTATTTGGATGTAAGATTGTTTTGAGTCAAAGTCTATGTTTTGGTTTAGAGGAAAGGCTCCTGCAGCTAAGTGTGCGGAGACATTAGGAAGTTTGTAGCTGTGTGCACAGACCCATGCAGCTAAGTGTGTAGGGCGAAAGTGAGTGTAAGAGAAATATATGATAATGAATGCCATACCTTGGAAGATATATCTGAGTTTCTATTGATGTGTTTTAATTTACTGTTGTTTATGCTTAACTGCACTAAGTAATGGTTTTGATATGAAATTGCATAACGAAGTTTGGTTTATGATTATTTATGTTGTTTTATGCATGAATAAGTAAGATTGCATAGTCTGCTAGTAAGTTCAACAGATGTGCTGAAAAATGTTTTATTATTGGTAGATATGACCTATGAAGCTCTGTTAAGGAAGAAAATCCCTAAATCCACAGTCCACTATCCCTCTGGATGAAGAAACCTGGTTCTAACATCCCCCGATATTTCCTCGGGTCAGACTTCATTCTATGTAAGAAGATCATTACCAAAAGAGACTGTAATAATGGGATTTTTTGGTTCACACAACCACATTTGAACCTACATCTAAGCCCTATAAAGCAACAAATGGTTCCATTATCGAGACATGGATATGACTAAGGGATAGTTGGATGCGGAATTTGTCTAAGCAATAGATGGAATATTGGGTATATCAAAAAGAACGCAAGTTTGTTGTGCAAGAAAATAGAAGTCTGCGCATATCTACTAAACATTGGTTACAAAAGTATATCTATACAGATCAATATAAGATCTTTTTCGCATTGTTTTCTAGCGATTTTTACGAGTGGATGTCAAGACTAGCTACATAAACGGGTTATATCAACAATAAGCCAACTGCGTGGACCCTAGATCGGGTTGAGAAGCTGAAAAATACTGATAACGAGATAATTATGGTTGTTTATTATTGGATCGATAGTATCCATGGAGGGTTTGTTACTGAGTTCGTGATCGAGATCTTATAGCGAAGCAAAGCGTAAGTTCTTCAAAGGACCTAGAGGTAAGTACCTGAATTCACTGAAGTTCTGGATTAAAATGCTATTTTGTGAAAAATGTATATTACAGATGCACTTCTATTGATGTTCGAAGAAGGAGAACCTAGTGCTACGTGGAGTGGTAAAATATTCATCACAAATTGGGGTACTTACGTTGAAACTGGATATCATCCGTTGTTTGGGTTTGAATAAGGAGAAAGCAACACAACTACCCTGAGAAGTCTGTCACAGAGGTCTGAAAGTTAGGAAAACATTGTGGAAATTCCCCAACCTTCCACCCCCATCATCACCCCATTCCATTCTGTTCCTCCACCTCCACCTCCCCCATTCACCATGGACCAGCCCCCAAATATGCCTGTGTTCAAGGGATCGGATGATCCTGAACAATATTGGTTTTTTGCAGAAGAAATATCGAGTTCGCAGAATATTACAGATGAAAACATCAAGAAAGTGCAGATGGTTACAATGATGCAAGATAGAAAATTATCCTGGTACATGAAATACGTTACGACGAATTCAAATGATACATCGGCTGAGACAAAGACTGCATCAAACGCTAAATTCAAGAAACCAAATTTGCAGTCCCAGTGTATCATAGAGATCAAAGAGATTAATCAACTAGCTACTTAGTTCATATGGGAGGTAGATCAGGGATTTAAGACATTGTTGAGCTAAATTAGCTTCAATATCCCGAATGAAAAACATAGAGAATGGTTCATTTCTGCGTTATTGCCTCATCTCATATTTTCATTGTCACAATAGAAGATTGAAACTCAGGATAAAGCATTGGAGATCGTGATGGAGCTTGAAGCTTTGTGAGTAGCTGATACAAGCATAGGAGTGCAACAGATTTAGAATCATTTGGTGATCTTTCACATGGAGCTCCGGGATCTAAAGAAGGGAAAGGAGGTTAGATCTGATATAAGGTCAGGACTCTGGTGTATCAAGTGCAAAACAAAGGGTCACTATAAATATTAGTTCCATGTTTATAGATACTATTTGGGTGATGGGATGTCGCATCCATTGAATTATGAATCGAGTGCTAGGCCAAGTGTAGGGCCCCATGTATTGTGTATCATATGCGAAGTTGCAGGTCAACATTCCATGAACTATTGTCACCTGCTGCCAAATTTTTTCAGATTGCCAAAGCAATTGTTCTGTATTTTCTGTAGTTCGGTGGGACACAATGAACAAAATTTTAAGAGTTACGATATAATGATGCAAAAAAATCATGGTGCATATAGAACGAAGGTCTAAGGTTGCAAAGCTTCGGGCTCACCGACTGTGCGAGGAGGTTTCCAAGGCCGAGGGCATGAAAGAGGAGGAGGCATTGGTCGTGGACGAGGACAGATCATGTGTTACAATTTCAGACAACCAAGACATTTTTCGATGGATTTTCAGAATGCTACTGTAGCTTCCTGTAAGTATTGTGAAGAATTTGGTCATGAAATCAAGGATTATCCCATTTTGTTAGCTAAAATGCAGGGGAAGCGCAACTAGCAGCCAGCGCAAAATATACAAATGATGAGGATTGAACCACGCTAGGAAGATCCAAACATTAACATAGTAATGCATAGTGGTGTGAATACCAGAGGAAACCACGCGAAAGAAAAGAGGATTGTGACAGAGACATGGGTAAGGAAAGATGAAGATAAGAATGTTGGGTTTAATGTACAACGTGAGAACGAGACATTCATGGAAGAAAAGAAGACATTTATGACTCCTAAAGCTTCAACATCAACCATGTAGAAACAACTATTTCCATTTAAGAATAAAACTAAGGAGAATAATGAAGTAAAGGAAGTTGATCAGTCTATCTTAGCATCCTTCTTGCAGATGTGTATGAAATTTCTAAGGGAGAAGAAGCTCGTAGAAGGGTTATAAGAGATGATAGATAAATATAGAAAGATAGAGAAACATGAAGTAAATAAAGTGTACAAGAACAAAAAAATAATCAAATGAGAGATGCGGTTGACTGCGTAGATCAAAGACTATGAGATGGATCAAGTCATTCTAGATCTAGGATCATACGCCAATGTTCTACAAAAACAGACATGGGAATGAATGGGAAGGCCTAATCTGAAATGGTCACCAATTCAGCTAAGGATGGAAAATCAGCAGAAGATCATTCCCATGGGAGATTGCAGGGAATTTGTGTAGATATTAATGATGCAAGCGTATTGGTCGACTTTGAAGTCATCAAGATCGTTGATGATAGTAATACTTATCCTGCGCTGTTGGGATTTGACTAGGATTATGACATGGATGCTATAATCAACCTGAAGAATAGGCAGATGAGGTTTGAAAGGATGGAACCCAAGTTTTTTTACCATTAGATCCTTCGAAATGTGCACGCCATACATAGCCTTTCCAACATGAGTATGGCGATGTTGAGATTGACCAAATCTATAAGCTTACTGCGCAGGATGAAGAATGTATGAATCCCATCATGGAAGGTAGAATATGTTGAGAGCATCATATTTCATGCATTTCAGATTTGGATGAAGAGTTGGAGCATTGGAAAAATCGCTTGCATGAAGTAACTACTAAGCGTAATAACAAGGTTACCAGATATCTACGTTGTGTCCGATTGAAAGTGCACGACTTGCATTTTTATGATGGAACGAGGAACGATGTCTTGTTTCTAGAATAATTTGAGCAAAAGGTGCCTAAGGACTAGAGATACGAAGCTTTGGATTTTGCATTGAGGTCTACTCCAACCTGATGGTGGGGCATGCATAGGGAAAGCTGAGGAGGATGGAAGTAAATATGAAAGTTGATAAGGCTTCGATTTGGTTAGGTAGACACAAAGATCACAAAGAAGTATGGTGGTCAGAAATATCCTCGTGAACATTTATCTCGTTGGACTGTAGCTTGGGGGGTTGAACCTCAAGCAGATTAGGTGCACATGTTATTTCATTCCTTAGAGATGATTCCTCAACAGTGGTATCTTAAAATATAATTGTGCCATGGAACTATGGATTGGATGAGGTGATGAAATGATTCTTGTTAACTTATAGCTTCACTGATGGTTTGGAGTGTACTAATGAGGATCTTAAAGAAATTAAGGCAATATTATACTGAATTACTAAGGAACCAAGGACTCTGGCACAGCCGGATTGGGCTACGCAGATGGAACAAGCCAAAGAATCTTGTCAATAGTCCACTTGGAAATACCTAGTCAACAAGTATGTGTTGTGGGAGGATATCTATAGGTTCCTGTGTGAATAGGCACAAACGAATATAAATGACTCTGTGGGAGGGTGGCTTCATTACGGTAGAAGTACTGCGCGGTATAATGAAAGCAGACACAGTTGGAGGGTATTGTGCCCAGGGAGGGAGTAATGCATTGAAGGGGTGAGTCTAGCGGAGTTCATCCAACAAGTGACTGTTGGAACAGTAACAATTGACTGGAAAATGAATTGGTCGTTAAAAGGAGCGGGAAGGAGGCATTTAATGGGCACACCCGGGAAGATCTGCCACCAAATTGGCTTTTATGAGGAGTATATAAACGCAATGATGGAGTTTGATTTTAAAATTCACTATAAATCAAGGATTTTTCTCCCCCTTCAAACACTTTGCACGCTAATATTTCAAAGTGTGATCTATTGTATGTAAGAGTGTTGAGTGAACTATTGTATGTCAGAGAAGAGCTATGAGGAGATTGAGAAGGAATTTCTCCACAGAGGCTTGGGGTTCATAATGATGACTACACCGCTAGCAATTACCATGGGGCTAAGGTCACCCAGGAAGAAAACCACTGCAGGCATGGCTCCATCATCCGAGGCAAAGAAACCAGTGTTGAGATAATCACCTCAGAAGAAACTCCTGAAGGAACAATGGAGTAAGGGAGCCCAGGATCAACATAATAAGGTTGTGGAAATAGAATAAGATGAAGACAAAGAAGAAGCACTGGAGGAATTCAATGTTGAGGAGGTAAAACATCTCTCTTGGTTGCCTCTGTATTTTCTGCCTTGGAATCCGTAGGCTAAGAATCCTACTAAGGATCCAGACACCCTAAAATACAAGTTCTTCACGCCATTTATTTCGAATGAGGTGTCGGTTGAAGGATACTTATTATCCAAGGTGCCACAGTTGCATATGGAGGACTAGGAATTCGATGATAATAGTAAATACCCACATTTTGAGCCTAGTAGGTATATTTTCGAACAAAGCTATGAAGGAGGAGTGACAATATTGGAGCTGTTGAAATGGGTTACTAGTATCCAAGAGGCTGGGATACTCAACATGTTGTATGTGCCACACTTTTTGCGAAGTTTCATTAACACCACTTGTGTGTGGAAACTTCTGGCATTGGTCCATGACGACTACATGTGGCTAGGGAAGAAGATCCCTATTAAAGCGATGCAAATCAGGAAGATTACAACCCTTCCTTGTCTTGGATTGGATCCTGTAGAAGCTTTTGTGGGTAAATATCAAGACAAGCAGCTTGCAGACCAAATGAAGAAGGATTTTAGTATGATGAAGGGAACTCGAGGTTACTTAGTTAAATCCATCTCCGATAGATCAGTGCATTTTTCCACACACATTTTAGCAAGGAAGATTATGAGAAAGAGTCGTGCAAAATAGGCCTCTGTGCTGGTAATATCCTTGGCTCCAAAGTGTGCCAAAGGCGTAATTTATAATTGGGCAGGGTATTTATGCTATGAATTCCTTGTAGGTTACAGAGTGGCTCAACAAGAGGGAAAGAATTTCCACTATTCATGCCTCTTACTCCTCATTGCGTTAATGGCTTGGAGGGAGCCCGTGTTAGAAAATTATATATTATGGAGCAATGCAACACATAAAATATGCGAAAAATACAAGCACACAAAACACATAAAACCAGAGACACAGACATCGTGGTTCACCCGGATCTTGGCTACATCCACCTAACACCAAAGTGTTTTCCTTTCTATTATCCAATAAAAATGAAGAGACACATCCTACCTCCAGATTCAATATAAGCCATCCTCTGCCTCACGCATCCCCTCTCTGCTTTCGTCCGAGAATACACATAATACATAATGCACACAATACCCTCATATATACAAGGGGGTTGGGCTTCTCATAATGATTTACCCTAAAATAAACATAACTTCTATCACGATCATCCGCAATGAATGGCCCGATTGACTAGAAATTACTATACTTTTACAAGGCAATTTACATTTAATGTGTTTCTGTGGGCGTCGTCACATGGCCACCGTGGGGTTTCAAAAGTGCTAACGTCCTCTGACCCCCATGGCAGCGATTAATTGATTTGCCAAGCTTTCCGCCCCTTTTAAGGTACAGGGGTCCAATGCTGTGATACAAAGTAAACAAGATAATCAGGCTCCACACCCAACAATCTCCCACTTGGAGACTGATTGTAGCAACTCCAACGCTGCTTCATTTTCTAGACAATGACTCCTCTTTGGACCTGACTGTTCCTCATCTTCATCGTCATCCTTGAAGACCAATTTAAACTGAGCACATTCTAAGTTTCTCCCTAGTTACAACTTTTGTTAGCATATCTGCAGGATTTTGGCTAGTGTGTATCTTTTCCGGCTTCAACTCTCCATCTTCCAATACTGATCGTATGAAATGGTACTTGAGATGTATGTGTTTAGTCCTGGAATGAAATGCTGAGTTCTTTGCAAGATGAATGGAACTTTGGATATCACTGTATAATGTGCCCATATCATGCTTCTTACCCAATTCATCCATAAACCTTTGTAACCAAATTATTTCTTTACTAGCCTCTGTAGCAACAACATACTCTGCTTATGTTGTTGAAAGTGCAACAACACTTTGGATTTTTGAAACCCAACTAACATATGTTCCACCTACAGTAAATACATTTCTTGTAGTGCTCCTCCTGTTATCTCTGTCACCTGCCATATCTTCATAAACATATCCCTGTAGAGAAATGTTTGAACCACCAAAGCATAATTCTTGATTTGTGGTACCTCTCAAATATCTGAGAATCCATTTTACTACCATCCAATTTTATTTTCCTGGATTATTCATGTTCCTGATTACAACTCCCACTGCATGTGCAATATCAGGCCTTGTGCAGACCATTGCATACATTAAGCTTCCAACTGCTGATGCATATGGAACTCTAGACATATAATCCATGTCTTCTTGGGTCTTGGGGCACATCTCCTTACTAAGTTTGAAATGGCTAGCAAAAGGTGTTCTAACTATTTTTTCATTCTGCATATTAAATCTTTTCAACACCTTTTCTATGTACTCATTATGAGATAGTGTTAATTTGCAATTTTTCCTGTCTCTAGCTATCCTCATACCAAGGATTTGTTTTGCAACTCCAAAATTCTTCATTGCAAATGAATTTGCCAATTTTCTTTTGAGCACATTTATTTCTTTCATGTTAGACCTTGCAACAAGCATGTAATCTAGATGCAATAACAATATAATATAGCTACCATCATTTTGCCTTTTCAGATAAACACAATGATCAAAGTGACATCTAGTATAACCTTGTTCAGACATAAACTCGTCAAATTTTAGATACCATTGCCTTGGAGCCTGTTTTAAGCCATACAAGCTCTTCTTTAGCTTGCACACTAATTTTTCTTTCCCTTTGACCTCATATCCTTCTGGTTTCTTCATATAGATCTCTTCCTCCATATCTCCATGGAGAAATGTTATGTTTACATCTAGCTGTTCAAGATGTAAATCTTCTGCTGCTACAAGACTTAAAATAGTTCTAATTGAAGTCATTTTAACAACAGGAGAAAATATTTCGTCAAAATCAATGCCTTTCTGTGCAAACCCTTTCACCACAATTCTAGCTTTGTGCCTCTATTTTCCTCCATCTTCTTCCTTCAGCCTGTAAATCCATTTATTCTGAAATGCAGTTTTACCTGCAGGCCACCTGACTAAGTCCCAAGTCTAGTTATGCATTAAGCATTCCATCTCTTCTTCCATGGCTAGCTCCCACTTCTTCTACTTTCAACCTACATTTCTTCTTCATAACATTTGAGTTCACCAGAATCAGTCAACAATAAATAATATAATGAAGGAGAGTATCGTTCAGGGGGTCTAATTATCCTGGTAGATCTTCTAACACCACTTTCAGGTGTTTGAGGTGCCTGTTGCTGTTGTGGTGGTTGTTGCTATTGTGGTTGTTGATTATTATTATTTTCAGGCACCTTTACTTTCTCAGTTATCTCATCAAGAACCGTGTATTCCTTGGTTTCTATTTCTTGTTTCTTTTCCTGCAACTGATTCTTATACAAGACCTTTTCATTGAATATTACATCTTTGCTCCTAATGATTTTGTGATTTTCATAATCATATAAGCGATATCCAAAATCATTAACACCATATCCAATAAAGGTACATTTCTTTGATTTTTGCCTCAAGCTTTGTTCTATTTTCTTTATTAATATGGACAAAGGCCTCACAACCAAAAGGCTTTAAAAAAGAGTAGTTTAACTTTTCACCTGTCCATGCTTCCTTTGGAATACCACCATCAAAGGAACTTGAAGGCTCTCTGTTTATTAGATAAACAACAATATATATAGCATCTACCCAAAATTGTAAAGGCAATCCTGCATGCAATCTCATGCACCTTGCACGCTCCATGATTGCTCTGTTCATTCTTTCTGACACACCATTTTCTTGTGGTGTTCTTGGAATTGTCTTCTCTCTGCGAATTCCATGCTCTGAAATGTACCTATCAAACTCTTTGCTGCAATATTCACCTCCATTGTCTGATCTGAGACACTTCAAATTCTTTCCTGTCTTAATCTCAACCAAAGCTTTCCATTTCTTGAAAGTATCAAATACATCAGATTTATTCTGAATACAATAAATCCATGTTTTTCTAGTTGCATTATCAATAAAAGTAACATAATAATGAGAGCCACCGAGAGATGATACATGAGCAGGTCCCCATACATCTGTATGCACAAGCTCCAATTTTTCTCTCTTCTTTTCTTTCCCAACTCTGAGAAATATGACTCTCTTTTTTTTCCATAAATGCAATTTTCATAGAAATCCAAATCAACATTCTTCAAACCTGGAAAAAAATTTCTTGAGTGAAGAATCTTCATTCCCTTCTCACTCATGTGTCCGAGCCTATGATGCCATAATCCTGCATCTGCTCCTTTGGAAGTTAAATCATTAACAGAGTTAGAAATACCATTGCATAAATACAATGTGCCAACCTTTTCACCTTTTTCTATTACCAACGCTCCTTTGGTGACCTTCCAAGTTTTATCTATGAAAGTTGTCACACAACCTTCACTGCCTAACTGCCCTGTTGAAATTGAATTTTTCTTCAGATTTGGAACATGCCTTACCTATTTTAGAAGCCATTGGTTTCCATTCTTTTGTTTTACAAGAACTTCACCCATTCCAACAATTTTACAGGGTTTATCATCACCCAAACGAACTTGTCCAAAATCTCCTTGAACATAGTCATGAAAATATTTCTTATCAGGTGTGGCATGGAATGAAGCCCTTGAATCTACAACCCAAGAATCAGTAACATTTTCGAAAGAAAGAATCAAAGCATCTTGTAACACATCACCTGTCACATTTTCTTCATGATTTTTTTCTTGTTGTGCATCTCCTTCTTTTCCCTTCCAAGATCTACAATATTTCTTTAGGTGTCCTCTCTTTCCACATTTCCAGCACACTATCCCCGATTTGGACTTGGATCTTCCTTTCCTTGATTTATTGCGATAACCCGAGCTCTTTCCTCTTTCCATTCTTCTTCCCCTAGAATCTGCACTCAAAGCATTACCTGATGTCTCACCAGAGCTTTTCCATCACATTTCCTCGCTAAGGATAGCACCCACAACATCATCAAACTTTAAAGTACTAGATCCAGAGACAAAGTTACTAATGGCCATAACTAAAACATTCCATATTTTTAGCAATGAGCACAAAAATAAAAGAACCCTAACTTCATCATCAAATTTCACCCCTACAGAAATTAACTGACTGGTAACTATATTGAAATCATTTAAATGGTCTACAACAAATCCACCTTCTGACATCTTCATATTAAATAATTGTTTCATAATAAATACCTTGTTTGAGGCCGAGGGCTTTTCATATAGTTTCGCCAACATCATCATCAAACCCTCTGTTGTTGTTTCCTTCGAAATATTGAAGGTGACTGACGCCGCAAGGCACAACCATACTGTTTTGAGTGCCTTTCTATTGAGAATGTTCCATTCTATGTTTGTCATGGCCGTCGGCTTCTTTGTTTTTCCACTCAATGGTAGGTACAAATCTTTCTGATATAGATAATCTTCCATCTGCATCTTCCACAACGGGAAGTTGTGGCCGTTAAATTTCTCGACCCTAAATTTACCATCTTCCGCCATTTCTCCCGCTCGAACCAGGAACCCTTCTTTCCTGTGAGTTTATCAACCAAATAGACCTTTGGCTGTGATACCAGTTGTTAGAAAATTATATATTATGGAGAAATGCAACACATAAAATATGTGAAAAATACAAGCACACAAAAGACATAAAACCATAGAGACACAGGTATACGTGGTTCACCCAGTTTGGGCTACGTCCACCTCGAACAGCCAGTCCTTCCTTTCTATTATCCAGCAAAAAATGAAGAGACACATCCTACAACAAATCTGCTATAATATCCTCTGTGTTCTCTCACAGTCTCCCTCTCTGTTTCTCACTCTGATAATACACATATATTACACAGCCACAATAAAATACCCTCATATATACAAGGGGGTTGCCTTCTAGGGAAAAAAACCCTAAACTAAACATAACTTCTACCGTCAGATCATCCGCATATGAACGACCCAGATTGACTAGAAATTACTATACTTTTACAAGGAAATTTTACATTTGTTTTTAGCTTCGGAGTCTCTGCCCCCAAAACCCCCCGCCAGGGGGGGGCTCCGAAAAGTGCTGCCGCCCCCCCTTGGACCCCACACGGCAGAGATTTTAAGGTACAAGGGTCCAATGTTGTGATACAAAGTAAACAAGATAATCAGGCTCCACACCCAACAACCCGAAGAGTTACATTTTAGCACTGCAGAACCAGATCTGTCCAAGGTCGCTAGATATGCCTTGCTGTGGCATTCAACAAATCCAACCAGGGTCATGGCGAACAAAATTTTCTGGGTTGGGTTTGAGATGAGCCTATAGACGGTGATTAACCAAAAGCCCCAGTTATCACCTATCATTGTGGAAAAATATCGGTAGATCATAGAGTTCAAAACGAACTTCCACCACATTTATATTTAGGAAAAGAAGGACCTCGTTGGGGTCTGGTACGAACTATCATATGTTGTATATGAAGAAGATGTGGAAGCCATCATCAGTAAATGGCCAAGAAATTGTTTAACGCTACTTACTGAAGGCAAAAATCAGGCAAGGACGAGTGTTGCAAAGCCCACAACACCTAAAGGAAAGAAGAACCAGAAAGTCAACTTTGTGACTGGTAAAGAGAATGAAGTGGAGCTGCACACAGAGACAGAGACTCTAGTGTCAGGAGAGGGTGATGCTCTTGAATGGTGATGTAAGCATGGATCCATGCTCCCCTTTTCCAACCAAGATATGATAGCCACAAAAGGGTAGGATGAGGAAGAAGGTGAAGTTTGATAAGTCCACTAGCCCACAAGCCATGGCTTTTTGAAGGGGACCTCAAAAAAATCGGAGACATCGTGAAGCGGGCCACTGAGAAATTATGGGGAAACATTGAAGAAAAATATAAGAAGGTGCTGGAAGATGTTCATAATGGCTTAAAATACTTGCAGGTGTAGACGAGTGCAGTTCAGGCAAGTGTGCATAAATTGAGTGGGTTGAGCATGATTCCACCAAGTGGGGCACAAGCAGATGCAAGTACAACAACGCATGAATTGGTGTTGACCTCTGATGCCTACACGGTGCTTATATTTGTAGGTACATTGAGTTCTTACATGGTATAGTAGCTAAATTAGGCGGCGTACTGGTAGAATACAAAGATAAATCTGGTAGCGCTACCACTGAAGACCTTGCATGAGTTCCACTAGGGCATTGACAAGGAATTGAAGACCAGAGAACAACACGCCCTCATGATCATTTAGGATATTAAGAAGGAAAGGTAGAGCATGGTTGAGGAAAATCATATGGATTTTCAAGAGTGAGAGGCTAAGACAACGAAAAGGCAGAAGATGGAGGAAGCCATATATAAGGCTTGCAGCGAGCTACCAGAGCTCTAGATTCAGGATGCAGCTGCACCAGAAGAAAAAGTGGCCAATATTTCCACACTGGTTAAGGACTCTAAATCCAAAGTTGACAAAGTGTGCATGTAAATTTAGATGAAAATCGTCAAGTTTTAGATGCAATTTCATCTTGCCACTCTACCAGAAGTCCGAGAGTAGCGTGCAACATAGCTTCAAGCTGCAATATAACAAATTGAGTCCCACATATAGGAGTGTGCGAATTTATTTGAAGAATTTCTTGATGTATGGTCCTCACTATAGGAGGACCATCAGGTACATAAAATAAAGGCCAAAGTGCACGAAAATATTGAACAACTCGATAAGATTAAGTTCACTAAAAAGACCTTAGTACCAATGTAGCGTCTTACCCATCTCCAATAGAGTAAATTATTACAGGAGTAGGTTGATGAGATGCACAATAAAGAGAAACTACTTGCAACAAGAATGAAGCCATGGGAAGATGAGGCTAGTCAGCTCTCCTAAACTATAAAAAACAAGTTGAAAACTCTATGCGAGACACAGAGAGGAATTGAGAAGAAGTCAGTCAAGAAAGTCACAGCCCCTTATTATGTAATTTAATAAGGTGGAGTTTGTGACTTTTGAACTCCACCCATGGTTTTGGACCATGGTATTGCAAATGAAAAATATATATAAGAAGTATAGAGAGAATTCATAGGAATATTTGGACTATAATTTACAAGATGCATTTGGATGTAAGACTGTTTTGAGTCAGAGTTTGTGTTTTGGGTTAGAGGAAAGACTCCTGCAGCTAAGTGTGCATAGACCTTAGGATGTCTACAACTATGTGCATAGGGTGAAAGTGAATGTATGAGAAAGATCTGAATATGAATGAAAGACCTTTGAAGATATATCTGAGTTTCTATTAATGTGTTTTTCTTTATTGTTTTTTATGCTTATTTGTGATAACTAAGGGTTTTGATCCGAAATTTCATGGAGAAGTTATGTTTATGATTATTTATGTTGTCTTGTGCATGAATAAGTAAGATCGCATAGTCTGCTATTAAGTTCAATAGATATATTGAACAGTGTTTTATTATTGATATATCTGACCTATGAAGCTTTGTTAAGGAAGAAAATCCCTCAATCTATAGCCCACTATCCCTCTAGATGCAGAAACCTGGTTCTAACATCCCCCTATATTTCCTCGGGAGAGACTTCAGTCTGTGCAAGAATATCATTGTCGAAAGGGTCGATAATAGTGTGATTTGATGGTTTTTGAAACCACATTTGAACTTGGGTCTATGCCCCATCAAGCCAAGACCTAGGATATTGGGTCATATACACGATGGTGCCTTAGAGATCATGCAGAAAATTACCACCAGTATCCCTAAAGGCTCCCTTGACCAACATGATGTCTACAAGGGTTGCACATTAGGTAAATATGTCAAATCCACATTCCATGACCGAGAGAGCAGACCAAGTGAAATCATGGAATGAATCCACTCTGATTTTTTTGGATCGTTTTCTACAACCTCCACAACAAGACATGAGTACTATGTTATTTTTCTTGATGATTTCTCTAAAAAGTCTTGGATCTTCTTCATGCAGAAGAAGGATGAATTTCTCTCCAAGTTTTTTGAATTCAAGGCACTTTTGGAGAAGGAGACTAGAAAGAAGGTGAAGGCTCTCAAGATCAACAATGAAGGTGAATTTTTTTCATAAGCCTTCAAATATTTTTGTACAAAAGAAGGCATTCGGAGAGAGATGACAACGCATAATAACCCATAACAAAATGGGGCAGTTGAGAGGAATAATAGGATAATAGTGGGGGAAGAAAGGGCCATGTTTCATGATTAGGGTATGCCATTGCATCTATAGGAAAAATCATACATCCCCACAATCTACTTGCAGAACCAGAGTCCTAATAGGATTCTTGGCATGATCGCACTAGAGGAAGCTTTCCCTAGAAGAAATCTTGATGTGTCTCATTTCAGAATTTTTGGAGATTTAATTTATTGTCATGTATCCAAGGATTCAAGGAGGAAACTTGAGCCTATAACAAAGTTGGGTTTTTTTGTAGGATACATAAAAAATCCACACAATAACTAGGTGTATGTTCCTTCACTAAGGATGACAGTTGTGAGGAGAGATGTCAAGTTCGATGAGGAGAAGGACATGAGATGATCATTGGAATGAGAGATGAGTATCCCACTAGAACAGGAGCTTCTAGATCCAAAGAAAGAGCCTCGGGATGAGCTTCAGGAGGTTGTAAAGTATCAATGTGCATAGGAGAAGACAAGAGGTAGAGTGGAGGCTCCCACTCAACCAGTATCTTCCAGAGAGGGGAGAAATAGAACCAAAGAAGTTGATATATTTTTTGAAAATGGACATGAGAATATGGGAGCCCCCACATCATAGTGATAGGTAGAGGAGGTCACTTGATAGGTACACTGGGTACATGGCTCTCATGACAAATCTCATTGAGACAAACACTTCTTCATTAGAGAAAGCAGGTGCTCAACCAGTTTGTGTTGATGCCATGGTGGAAGAATAGGAATCCATAATTAAGAACAGTGTATGGGAGGTGGTGGTAAGACCAGAAGGGAAATTAGTTGTTGGTTCAAAAAAAATCTACAAATTGAAACATGTATCATATGGGAGCATCGAGAAGTATAAGGCCATATTTATGCCCAAAGGATTTTCTCAAATAGAGGGAGTGGACTGTGAGAAAAATTTTGCACCCGTTGCAAGATATTCCTCAATTATATACATTCTAGCATTGGCTGCGTAGATGGGGTGGAAAATCCACCAAATGGATGTGAAGACTTCCTTTCTCAATGATGTTGTTTATGATGAGATTTACATAGATCAGGTGCAAGGATTTGAGACATATGGTCGAGATTCACATGTGTGCATACTCAAGAGAGAATTTTATGGTCTCAAATAGGCGCCCCAAGCATGGTACACTCAGATAGAAAATTATCTCGGAGGATTGGGCTTAACCAATAGTGAAGTAGATGAAAAAATATATCACATTGTGGTAGATGGGAAGTTATTTATTCTTGTTTTATATGTTGATTATTTAATATTGATACGTGATGAGTAGTTGATCCTTTCTTGGAAAGAGGATCTTGCAAGGGAATTTGAGATGAAATACATGGGCCTCATCCATTATTCCTTGGGCTGGAAGTATGGAAGGGTGATGGTGAATTCTTTACATCTCAAGGCAAGTATGCTACCCATATACTTTATAGATTTCACATGGATAATTATAATCCCACGGACACACCTCTAGCTCTAAACTGGAGGAAGGAGTATGCTTCTTTAGGTGAGGAAGTTGATGCTACTATTTACAAGAAGCTTTTGGGTTCACTCATGTATCTTTTGAACACATAACTAGAAATGTGCTATGTAATCAACTAGCTCATCCAATATATTGTAAGGTTTGCCAACTTATATTGGAAGGCAAAAAAGCATGTGTTTCAGTACCTCATAGGCACTACCCACCATGGTTTCTGGTCCAAACAGATAAAGGGAGTGAAGCTTCAAGGTATCATCGATGAAAATTTGGCAGGGAGTCCATCCGACATGAATAGCACACCATGTGATATATTCAGTGTTCATTCCACATCTATTTCATGGTATAACATGAAGCAAAGGTATGTGGTGCTCAGCTCAGCAGAGCCTCAATACATGGCTGCAAGTCAAGCAACATGTGAAGAAATACAGATGAGGAAAATACTTGTGGGGATATTCAATCAGGACTTAGATCTTACAATGATATATTTTGATAATCAAAATTGGATAAATATATCTAAGATCCAATATTTCATGGTATATCCAAAAACATTGATATTCGGTATCATCATTTGTGAGACTATGTGCATAGGAGAATTATGTTGCTATAATATATTCCAACTGAGGAGCAAGATAATGACATCTCAACAAAGGCTTTATCAAGAGGTAAATTTTAATTCCATAGGTGCAAGATAGGAGTGGTGGAAAATCCCTTTATTTCTAAGAGGGAATGTTGAAAAAATGTAGCAAGAAAGGCTCAATTTGACTTTAGCCTTAGTCAAATTGAGTGAATCAAATTTCCATATCAGCGGGACAACTTGGAGGCAGTTAACTAGTGTGACATGGCTCTTTTCACTTCGTTAACTTAGTAAATTCGAGTTAGAGGGATTTGAGTTCAGTTATGCATGCATGAATGCTAAATTTTTTAATCCAGTTCAATTATTTTCAGTTGTATTTAGCTAACTAACCTCTAACTATTGTTAGAGTCAGTTGAAGGTTAGTTGTGCAGTGGGACAAACTTCTAACTCAAAGATATATTAGTTAGTTGATCAATACACCAAAAATAGCTAGTGCATGTAGAGAATTTGATTCCTCAGCTGAAGTGGAGATGATAAGGCAGTGTAACATCAATTTTAGACTAGTATTGATTGTAAAGGTGTTGCATGCAATTAGTGATCAATCCTTGCGAATTGCGCAATCAATTTGGAGGAAATTCCTAAGAATAGGGGCCAATTCCCTCATTTGGGCAAGGAAATAGGGGCCTTGGTGCTAAAATATTTGGCTAAGTGTTGGCTTGAGATTGTTCATTGAGCAAGAGAACAATTATATATTTTGCAAGTTGAGCTCAAAGCTGGGGTAGAAATTATAATAGTTTTTCAATTCATTGGTTAATGCAAAGAGACTTCGGGGGGTTTTCCCAGTTGGTTTCCCATAGAAATCAGTATGTATTTGTGGTTTTGATTATTTTATTTCTATGCATGTTGTTCTAAATTGTGAATTCCATTCTGCAGATCATTAGAGTAGAAGTCTGTCTCATGATTTTCAGTTAGAATTATTAAGAAGTTGCACTTTCTATAAAATTTGTACACTTTGAATTTCTGATGTCTACTCTTTCTCCCCCTTTGACATAAATGGAAAATGGATTTAGTTTCTTCCTCATCTAGTGAGGTTGAACTACAAACAAGCTTCCTACGCATTATGATCCAAAATCCACCTTATTTTTGCCATTATTCACTTGTACTAGGATATACCAATAGTTGTTTAAGAGAAAAATTCCCCCTACTACAACATATCAAGCTATTGAAATAGATAACCATGCAAATATTTCATTTCTTCATATTTTGAGAGTAAATAAATCCTTATAAAAAAACTACTAAGCTTGCAGCCCCCCCTGAGCTAATTCCATATGCTTTTTCTTTGATAGGCTCTCCTTCATATCAGTAACTTTCAAAAAATTTATACCTATGCAATTATTTCTTTTTCTCTATTTTTTAGGACTACTCCTCTTATTTATGTGCTTCTTATGGTCTATAACACACTAATAAACATAATTCTTCCTCATATCACTGCTTTCTCTTCTATCTCCAACATTCTCCAAGTTTTTTATGGATGCTTTTCCTGTGCTTCTTGTATTAACAATCTCTTATGCAATGACTTAACCTTAAATATAATCTTCGGAATTGGGTACCATAAATATTGCATCCTTTTGACAAAAGAAATGACTCTAACTTGTTAATGGACTATTAATTTGTCTTTGGCTTAGACTCTTACCAAGACTTCATTTTGAACCAACCCTTTATATTCAAAGAAAATCAAGCCTCTTTACCTTGGAATTTTACATAACTCTTCACACCTCCATATTAACCTCATTCATACACCCATACAATTCCTTTACACTAAGAAATAACATTTTTCTTTTAACATTTTACAACTTTTGAAATTATGTGTTATCATTTTAAGATATATTTCATCAATGATGTCAATTTTTTATTTAGAAATCAATTTTCAGAAATAGAATTCATACCTTTAATGCTAGAATATTGAATTAAGTACTTCTAATTTAATTCATAGTTTTGACTTTGAACCTCTTTTCCTTATATATGATATTTGTGCAACACTTACGACATGCTCTTCTAGTAAGAACTACATCAACCATCCCTTTATGCTATTTTATAGTGTAGTCAACCAAATGATGACCAGTTCCATGACATAGTTTCTCATTCCTTTGTATATTATCTTCTAGCATGATTCTTCTTTGTTATTCTGAATTTCTAATTCCTTCAAATCACGTGCATCATTAGTTGTCCCTGCTTGAATACTAAATAGATAATATGTTATCTCATGCCCTTTTCTTGCAGTTTCCATCTCCTTTATGACTCTTTTCATCTAAGGTTGTAACTGCATCTATTGCTTCATTTTTGTTGTTAGGCATGATTTTAAATATTAGCCTTCTTGGCTAGGGGTCAAATCCATAGCTTGAACCTCCCCCTTCAATGCCAAAATTTAATATTAAAAAATGGTTTATGTAACATAGAAAAATTAAGTAGTGGTAGATTATATGAAGGTACAAACAAATTTTGAGGTGTTGTACTCTTATCAGGTAATCTATGTCGATTAAATTTTAGTCAGTTGATTGAATAGTTGGACAAGATGACTAGGAATGAACCTTAGCAAGTCTAGTGAGGAAAAATTGACTAGAAAATAAATTCAATAGGATGGTTTAAGTAAAGTCACTCACATGGTTATTCAATAGTTGAGTCAATGACAAGATGAAGGTCAAATTAATGGGACAATTTTTAATTAAAAAGTAGTTATCTTTTTCAAATTTCATGGGTAATTGAGCAACCAATGGAAGATAATACATTATTAATGAATTCAAATGGATCATATTTAGGAGCATACATGTACCCAACCAAGACTAGTAGTCAAAGGGAAATAAACTATAGTTATAACTAGTAGGAAAATAGTTAATAATCCCAACATTCCTAATATCATGGCCAATGATGTCGATCCACATGTCTTGATTTGAGAAGCTACAAAGAAGGGTTCTCTATGCCTATAAATAGAGCATGATGTAAGATGATAAATGATGTTGAATGAAAAACTCACTATATAAATATTAGATGAGGTATAAGTAGATTGGTCTTAGGCATGTACCAAGATCAACATTATTGTAATCTAGATTTTATATTTAATTGAGAATATAAGAATGGTGAAGCTCATAGTTTAGCTACTTTTCCTGATTAAGGGTTCCCAAAATAAAATCTTTGTGTGTTATGTGATTTTTTATGTTGTGCAATTGATTATTTTCTTCTCTTTAAGTTCTCTGATATGCATTTAATGTTGATGCCAATTAAGCTTCTAGCCTAGTTTACATGTCTATCCAATCTTATATTTGGATGAATAATTTGGTATTTGAACTCTAAATTAGAAATTTGACACTCAAATATAGTATAATAGTTAATTTTAGTGGCTGATATATGCCTCTATTGTTAAAGGTTGTGGATCTTGACGCTAGTTCTATTCAAGTAAGACATTCTTGATTAGATAAAAGATAAGCTTGTTCAACTAGTAGTATTAAGAAATAACTTTAGTTAAAGAAGGATCAATAGCAGTACACGAATTGAGATTTAGAATTTTAATGTAAATAATTTTTAGAAGTAGAGGATGTTCTTGTACTGAAAACAATGTATCATTGTGCATCCTTGTACACCTCTGACTATCATTTTAGTGAACGATTAGGATAAAATCAAGAGGAAAGCAAGGCGTGTGATTTGATTTTATCTTATATATTTGGTGTTGTTAAATGTATTAGGAGGAGAAAATACCAAGACACCATGGGATAAGTTGGGAAACATATACTAGTTAAGATCACTGGTTAATAAGTTTTTTATTAAAAATAAACTTAACCTTCATAGGATGAGAGAGGATGATTCAGTCAAAAACACATGAATGCATTGAATACTATAATCAATAAAAAATTGATTGTGGATATATTTATAACAAAGGAGGAAAAATGTTTCAGTCTATTGTATTATTTGCTATACTCATGGGATGTTATAGTCATGGATATTTGGAGTAATACGATCTCACTAAATTTGGATTATGTCATGGAATTTATGTTATGAGAGGAGATGAGAAAAAATAACATCGAAGGATCGACCAAGGATGTGGTGCCTATAATGTTATCCTACACAATGTCCCAAGGCTGAAAGGATATCGACAGAGGTAACCTCAAACCAAGCTTTTAGTTTGGTATCTAGCCCTACCAAACTAGAGAGGGCTCTCTATATGAAAAACATAGCCAAGGATCTAACTAATGCAAGAGCGGATTTTCGACTAGATAGCTTAGCTCTATGGTTTTGAAATATTTATGGTTTTTCTACTGGATCAGGGATGAAAATTGGGTAACTAGGTCAAAGTATCAAAGGTTACAACTGCAAGGGATATGGAGGAGAAAGATAGATATGCTTTTGTGATGGCTTTGGGGTTTGTCGGTGTAGTGTAGGGTTTGAAAGAGAAAGAAAATATTAATGAGCATGTTCACCATGAATTCATTAAACAAGAAGGAAGATTACATAAAATGACACTCCCAACAAAATAAAGCTTTCATGAAAGAATTATGCTTATAAATATCCTAGGAAAATCACTGAAGAAACAAAGATATGGTAAGGAGTGAAGTATATCATTCATATAAAACTATAACAGAGAAAATACAATATCACAAACTCACAATACAAGAATTCCTGAATAATCGTTGCAACCGGTCCTTTTGTTTCCTTTATAAAATATGAAGTACAGATACAAGAGTTTCACCCTCTGATGTCCAACCTTTTTTCTCTGTGAAAAACACATACATATAGACCAAAAACCATTTCCCCTCTCTCAGGGGTCGAATCCTAGAGTGTAGGAATAGTTTACATGAAATCCTCAAGAAAAACCTAATGACTAGGGAGGTTAACAAACTCTCCTCACAATAGGAATACATTTGACCTTGAAAAGAATTTACAAGCATGGATATTCCTAATTTTCACTTTAAAAATCATATTTACCATTGATTATATTAACACTACAATTTTTCAAAAATTTTCAAAGTCTGGTCATCATTCTCCAAGGAATAAACTGCCTTTTCAATTCGGTTGTAAGATGAAACTGTCGTTGTCAAAGTTTAGTGGTAAGAAAATTTAATTTCTAGCTTAATTCATTTCATTTTCCCTCTTTTACCTTTCATTTTTCTAAAAACCCAAAGTCTAGAATTTTATTTCTTTCGAAACCCCTTTTTAACTATTAAAATCCATTTTTTAGAGTTAAAAAGCAGCTCTACCTATACCACAAAAAACCTTTGTAATATCATATATTATATGATATAAATTACTGCACTTAATCATGGTGGACCCCTTACCCTTTCATTGCAATCATATTATCACAGTTTTAACTTTCATTCATGTTACAATTGTCGTCTCCTACAAAACGCCTGATTGCGATATTAAAGTGAGACCTTTCCCTGCCACGTCAACTCTTGTCTCATTGCACATCTCAATTCGCGAGTTTTAACACTTACCTCCCATTTATCTTAACAAAACTCTTGATTCCCCGATTGTGATGTAAATGGGCCCCACCATTTTTCATGCGACATCACCTCTGTTCTCATCACACATCGCACTTTGCTAGTTTAAACACTTAACTCCCGTTCCTCATAACAAAACTCCTGATTTGCGATTTGCAGTACTTAATAGGCCCCATCTCTGCCTTGCCACATCACCCTTTGTTCATCACACATCGCACTTCACAAGTTTTAACACTTACCTCCCGTTCCTCATAACAAAACTCTCGATTTGCGATTTGAGGTATTAAATGGACCCCATCTTTTCCCTACCACATCACCCTCTATTCATTGAACATCGCACTTCGCAAGTTTTAATAATTACATCCCATTCCTCTTAACAAAACTCCTAATTTACAATTTTTGGAGCAGGTCCACTTCCTTGCCACGTCATCACCCCCATCGCAAATCATGTTCCCTCCCAGTTGTGTCTTATGTTTAAACGTTCTGACGCTGATATGCAATTGTGATATATTTACAAATGGTTTTCTCCTCCCGCTCATCATTTATTTAATAATACCTCCTGCTAATAAAATGAAACTCCATTATCTCTTTTAATCCACCTCCATCCCTATCACAACAAACAAGAAACCAAAGGAAAGGAACAACGGAAAAGTTTCTTTGAAACATATTTCTACCATTACTCTTAGCACCAGCACATTTCCGCGAGGCACCAGGTAGCATTCAAGGAACAACCACACGTCACTTTCACTGCTGATTACACTTTTTGTGGAGTTGGTTGCACCAAAACAAAGGAGGAGTCTTCCTATAGAATGCCACATTATGCAACCACTTCAAATTATTAGCCTTGATGTTGTTTATTTTGATTATGTAATAGCACTTTGTATTAAAGTTTTTGGATAAGCCTCATTTCTTGCATGAGATGGTAATAAATTTTAGGAACATATTTACTCCTTTTGTGGGGATGACAGTTTCATATTTTTGTATATATGTAACAAACTGCTATGAAGTAAGGGTTCATGGTTTTAGAATCTTGACTCATATGATCAATATTATTTTTAGTGAATGAAATGGATGGAAAATTATTAGGACTTATTACCAATATGGTGTGTGTATTTTCAATTTACACTTTTGTTTCCATATCTTATTATCTTCAGTTGCAGTTTGCAATTCCTCATGTTGTTATGAGTTTTGTCAGTCTCTTGACATGCTCATGTGTTTTATCAATTTTTGTTAGTCTCACATAGTGAGCCTTCTTGGTAAAATATATATAATAACAATGGAAAGAGAATCACTCATGACAGTTATCTTTTATAATATTTCAGTGAGAATATTGTAAGACTAGAAATAGCTTTCTCTTGATGAAATATTTTTGAACTTCTACTTCTGTTAATTTCTACCAAATTCAGTAGATTTCTACATTTGGAGGCCTATTGTTTCTTCTCTCATTTTACATTTTATTCTCCTCATAGGCTACAAACTCACTCTTTGCTACCACATCAGGCTCCAATACCCTCATTAGTAGAACTGTGGATTTGACTGAAATCTCTTTCCAATGGATGAGACTTTAAAACACCTACCAATCTCATAAAACAAATCATTAAATTGCCTTATAGTTTAGGATGTGTCTGGTCAGGCGCTTGATGTAGTCCAAGTGTTGATTCCAGGGCCAAGATCTTTTGGTGCGTCTGCTAGGAGACGAAGGCCTTGAAACGAAGTATTCTCCTGATGTCTCTTGTTTTGAATTGCTGAATGTCCATTCTTAATGGTGAATAAAAAATGATGACTTGAAGAATAATACAAATTAGTTCACTTGGTGACTCCACATAGAGGAAAAGGGGTTTCAAAACCTCCAACTACAAGGAGAAATCAGAGATCACCTAATGTGACCCTAGTTGCAGACCCAGAGAAGATCATTAAATATGAAAAAGGAAAATAGAGATCAGTTGAGGCCACATCTCAGTCAGTGAAGAAGGTACACAAAAAATACATTCCAAAGAAAAAGGTATTTTCATCTACTTTAGAATCAAAAGAAGTTTTAGTTTCAAAAGAGCTTGGTGAATAATCTAAAATTGAAACTGATTCCCTAGAAGATAAAGTAGATGTTTTTAACCAAAGCTCAATTGATGGTTTTCCTCATTCCTTAATTGATAAATCTGAAATTTGTAAATCTAAAGTAAGTACTATTTAAGTCAAAGAGGAAAAAACTGAGTTATTAAGAGTCAATAAGGAAACATAAGAGTTTGTGCTAACTGAAGGAGAGTTAGAGAAAGTATTGGCAATTGCACCTTTTCTTGATAGGGATGTTTTGACTGAAGAAGATTTTAAGACCATTTTAAATTTCCTCCAAACTCATCCTGAATACCAGTATTTCATTACTCCTCAGTAAGAATATTTTACTTTCTCTAGAAATCCAAATGTTGGTTCATCCTGTTCTCATCCACTAGAAGAGAGTGTTCCTAAAGGCGTCACATTCAGCTTATCTGACTTCCTAGCTCAGAAAAATAAAGTTGAATTAACCTCATCCCCTCAAGAGACAAATTTTGAAGTTGATTCTTCTGTAGAAGGTGAAGTCAACACATCCTCTGTTCATCTCTTTGAGAATCCACCATTTTCAATCCCCAAGCCTCAAGAATCAACTCAAGATTTCCAATTTTCTATTGTCCTAAATCAGATTCAAAATCCACAAATTGTAATTCCTATTTCCCAAACAGCTACATCAACCAGCCATCCATCAACTGTACATCAACAAAATATGGCTCAGCCTACCCTTACAAGGATGCAACAGATAGTGGTTGCAATATATGGTCCACTTGCTCTTCCTCAACCTTTGCATCCACTCCCTCAAGGAGATTAGTTGAAATATCTTCCGAAATATACTAGGGAGGGAGAAGGAGTTTCTGCTGAGGAACATTTAGTGCCTTTCTATAGTTATGCTGGAAACCAGAATGTCGAACATGAAGATGTATGGTCAAGACTCTTTGTTCAGAGCTTGGATGGTGAAGCTTGTAAATGGTTTAGAAGTCTACCTCCAAACTCAATAACAAGAATTGATGAATTGGAGGGAATATTTGTAAAGAAATGGGGCGATAGGAAAGACTATGTGTACTACCTTACAGAATTTGGAACTCTGAAGAAGAAACTAGATGAGTCATTGGTTGATTTTACCAAGAGGTTTAATAAGATTTATTAGAAAATTCCTAAAGAAATTAAGCCTTGTGAGACTACAACTATGATAAATTTGCAAATTCTCTAGATTATAAGTTTTATTTATAGCTAAGGGCTGAGAAATAACAGACATTGATGGATATGAAAGAGGCTAAAATTGGAGTGCAGTCTAATCTCATGGCTTCTAATAAATTGAAAATGGAGGAAGAAAAGGCAGCAAAAGACAAAAGGAAGATGAAAGAAGAAAAACCTTCTTCTTCTAAGTCTCTTACAACAGATGAAAAGATCGATCAAATGTCTAATTTGATCAAGGAACTTGCCTCTAAGATGACAAAATTAGAGCTGGAAAATAAACCAGCTACTAGAGCTAATCAGAATGAGGCAAATAGAAATCAAGCTCCCTTCAGGAGGCCTTTTCAACCTCAACAAATATTACAGCACCCAAGAAGGAATGTTGATGATCAAAATGTTTAGCCTCCTTTGAATAATTTTGCTGAAGAAGAGTAGCAAGAACATGAGGAAGAAAATGAAGAAATAAACCTTATAGGAGAAACCTCACAGTAAACTTGTTTAACTTTTCAAGAATATGAAGACCATTCAAGGATTTATTTATTTTCAGATGATGAGAATATTCAAATTTATGCACAAAATGAAAAAAAGAAGAAGAAGAAGCTCAAAATAGAAATTATCCTCTGAGGTCTAAAGGCCTTGTTCAACAACCTCAACAAAAATCACATCCAAAGAAACAAGCTGCCAAAAAGAAGGCCAAAGTCAATGAGGTTAATGCACTCCAAAATTCTTCCCCAATTGTCAAAGTTACTATAGAAAATAAGGAATTAGTTCCAATTTATTTCATTTTCAAATCTGAATTGAATAAAATCAAAATTTCGGTCTCACTTCTGGAATTGTTGAAAAATCCAGCATATAAAGAGCCTTTTAAAAGTCTGCTACAACCACCTATCGCTCTCAATTCAATCAACCTTGAGGATGAACATCTCACTATTTATCTAGGCTTTCATGTCCAAGATCAAAATCATGACAACTCACCACCTTTCTATCTGTCACTCAATATACATGACAAATTGCTGCATAATTGTCTGTTAAATTGTAGGGCTTCTTACAATCTAATGCCAAAGAAAGTGATGGATGAATTGTGATTAGATATCACCAAGCAATACCATGACCTCTATATCTTTGATTCCAAAAAATTCAAGTGCCTTGGAGTAATTAAGGACTTGGTTGTTTCTCTTACCCAAATACCTATGAAAAGCTTAGTGATGGACATTGTAGTTGTAGACATTCCTTCTAGATTTGGGATGCTACATTCCATATCTTGGTCTAAAAAATTGGGAGGTACCCTTCATATGGACATGTCATATGCCACCATCACAGTGTTTGGAGGGGACTTACGAAGGTTGTATAGGGAAACCCAAATGTCCTACATCATTAGTGATCGGCATAATCATTCAAACCATGCCATATATGCTAAAGAAAATGAATTGGGGTCATCAATACTACACCTTGCTGCTGATAATAACAATTTCCAGCCTGAAATAAGTGACAAACAACACTTTGAAGGTATAAATGAGCAGCATTTAGAGGGAGGACAAATCTAGAAATTGTACTTTGATGGAGCCTCACCAAGAGAAGGATCAAGAGCCGTTGTAGTCCTTTTTTCTCCTACTCAGCAAAGGGTAACTATATCATATAAACTACAATTTTATACCACTAACAACATTGTTGAATATGAGGCGCTTGTGCTGGGAATGAAGGTAGTGAAATATTTGGGAGCGAAGCAACTAATTTCTTTTGGTGATTCAGAGTTGGTGACAAAGCAGGTGAGAAACAACTACCAAGTGAAAAAATCCAAGTTGAAAAATTATAGGAATGAAGTCTGGGAGTTCATTGAGCATTATTTTTTAGCATTTAATATAAATTTTGTCACTAGAGAGAAAAATCAAATGGCTGATTCACTAGATATTGCTGCTAGTAATTTCAAATTTCCTCTATATGTCAAGGAAACATATGATGTTCAAATAAAAAATAAGCCTTCAATTCTTGATAACGTCAAATACTGGAAAGTATTTGAGGATGACAATGAAATTCAGAATTTTTTAGAGTGCATTGAAGATTTTGCAGACATACAAATTGATGATGAGCAGGAAATTGTTGAAAATAAAAATAGCAGGCTTTCTAAGAAAACCATGGATGGGAAGAACATTATAGATCTGAAAACTAATTATATTCCTAAATGCTTAGCTCCTTTAGAAAGATTGTTTGATAATAATGATGTTTTTCTCAAGCCTGAAAGTAAAGTTGATGGAGAGAGTACAATAGAATGTAACATTGGCACAAAAGATCAACCAAAATTAGTCAAAGTGACCAAATTCCTTTCTCTTGAAACTAGAACAAAATATATCAAGTTGTTGAAAGAATTTGTTGATATTTTTGCATTGTATTATAGTGAGCTGAAAATTTATGATAGAAGCATTATGGAGCACGAGATTCCTTTGAAAACAAATGCAAAACCTGTAGCACAAAAAATCATACATATCAATCCCATACTGCTCCCAATCATTGAGAAAGAAATCAGAAAATGATGGGAAGAAAAAATAATTATGCCTTTGAGATTTTCTAACTAGGTAGCTAATATAGTCCCGGTTCAAAAAAAGAATGGAGGGATAAGAATTTGTGTCAATTTCGCTACCTGAACTAGTGTTCATTAAAAGATAACTATCCACTACCCAAGGTGGATTATATTTTGCAAAAGGTTGTAGGATCCCGAAGATTGTCAATGATTGATGGCTTTTCAGGCTATAATCAGATTTCAGTTGACAGGAAAGATAGAGAAAAGACAACATTTACCACACCCTGGGGTACATTCATGTGCAAAAAAATTCCATTTGGTCTGATGAATGCAGGCACAACTTTTCAGCAGGCAATGGATATTACTAGGGAAACTTTTAAGGATGGAAATATATTTGAAAATTTAGAAGAATTGGCGAATCTTACTAGTCCTTAATATGAAATTTTCAAAATGTTTGGGGATATTTTTTGTAAAAATACTTAGATCTATAATAATTTTATAATATTTGATATAAAATTTTGTGATTTTTTAGGTAAAATGATTTTATACTATACAATTTTTGCGAATAACTTTTAGAAAAAAGTAGAAATTGCCGAATATTTTTTTTGGAAAAATCATGGAAAATTAGCCCCTAAAATTTTCCCTAGATATTGCTTTTGCGGGAGAAAAAGATAGATTTACAGTCATCTATTTTGATGACATCATAGTCTATTCCAAATCTGATGAAGAACATTTGAAACATTTGAAACAAGCTTTTGAAAAATGAAGAAACTTTGGTTTGTCCTTGAACCCAAAAAAGTCATCCTTTGTTGTCCAAGAAGGGAAATTATTGGGACATATTGTAGCAAAAAGTGGCATCTGTATTGATCCGTGAAAAGTATAATTTATTCAAAAGATTGGTTTTCCAAGGAATAAAAAAGAATTACAGTCACTTTTAGGGAAAATCAATTTTCTGAGGCATTTTGTTCCTAACGTTGCAGAGCTGATCAAATGCATAAATGTCTTGCTAAAAAAAGATGCAGAATTTAAATGGTGAGATGAAGCAAAGAATTCATTTTCAGCAATCAAGTCTACCTTGACTGAAGGTCCAATTTTTATTAGTCGTGATTTCGAAAAATATTTTCTGATTTTTTCATATGCTTCAAAAAAAAAAATTGCAGTTGTCTTGTTACAGAAGAACAAAGAAGGTTTAGAGTAGCCTATTTCATTTTTCAGTCGTGCTTTAAGGGATGTTGAATTAAAGTATAGCTTGACTGAAAAACAAGCCGCATATGCACTTTTTAAGGCTGTGAAGTATTTTCGAGTTTATGTGATGCATTCAAAAATAGTTTCTTTTGTGCCCAATATCGCTGTTAAAGATGTTTTACTGCAGCTAGATACAGATGGTAGAAGGGGACGATGGCTAACCAAAATTTTGGAATTTCATATTGAGATAAAACCAACTAAATTGATAAAAGGTCAAGGCTTGGCTCACTTGATGGTTGAATCTAACTACAAGGCTTTAAATCTGAACGTAGAGGCAGCTGAAGGAGAAGATGGAGAAGGTATTTCTAATTATCCTGAAATATTTCATTCAGATTCGTACAAGGACATAGTATACTTTTTGTTAAATTTCAACTGTCCCCATGAAATGGAGAAGTCAAAGAGAAGAGCTTTCAAATTGAGAGTTGTTAAGTATTGCATTTTGGAAGACCATCTTTATGATGTGTAGATGAAGATGAATCCCAAGAGATTATGATAGAGATACATGAAAGAGTGTGCGGAGGGCATTTTTATTGGAAAGCCACTACAACCAAAATATTAAGAGTTGTTTATTATTGGCCAACTCTGTTCTCTAATGTTTTTTCCAAAGTCAGCAGCTGTGTCGAATGTCATAAATTTTCTAGTAAACATAAATTTCTACCATTACCTCTTATTCCTATTTCAGCAGATGTTCCTTTCCAGCAGTGGGGGTTAGACTTCGTTGGTGAAATTCATCCACCTTCATCAGGACATCATAAATGGATTCTCACGGCTATAGACTATTTTAATAAATGGATTGAAGTTGTACCAACCAGGAATGCTACTGATACGGTAATTAGAAAATTTCTCTTGGAAAACAATACATCAAGATTTGGTTGTCCACAGAAATTATTAATTGATAATGCAAAAGCCTTTAAGTCTACTAAGATGTACAAATTTTGTCAGCAATATGGAATTGAATTGACTCATTCCACACCTTATTACCCTCGAGGCAATGTATTAACCGATTCCTCCAATAAAATTTTAGCGAGGATCATTAAGAAAATGCTGCCTTAAAATAAAATAAATTGGGACACTCAGCTGGTACATGCTCTTTGGGAAGATAAGCTAAGTGATAAAAAATAAATTGGAATGTCTCCATTTAAGCTTGTATATGGTACCGATGTTGTAATTCCTTTGCAATCAGCTCTTCCTGTGATGAAGTTCCTGGAAGATGAATTTTATGATGAAAATCCAATCCAAAGGAGAATGTTGTAGTTGATAGAGGCACACCAAATCAGAGAATCATTGATAGCTAAAACACAGAAGTATCAGACTAAATTCAAATTGGTTTTTTGACAAAAGAGAAAATCAGCACTTGTTTAAGGAGAATGATTTGGTGTTGCACTGGGATTCTAGGAGAGAAGACCATGGAAAGCATGGTAAGTTTGACAATTTGTGGTTTGGACCATTTAGAATTGTTGAATTTTTGGAAAACAATACTTTTCTGCTCAAATATATGGTTGATGATCAGCTGACTGGAGGCCCAATCAATGGTAATTTTCTCAAGAAGTTCTTTTTTTAGTAAGTCAATTGAGTCATTCCATTGTAAATATCTGGTGTGATGTGCCAATAAAACTCCATGCCCAATGGTACATTCAGTCAATGGTCAGTCCTAGTCATAATTTCCAAGAAGTATTATGAGTTTAAAGAGTTTTTAAGGCACTGATTCTATAGTCCTTGAAGCCTCACAGGGAAGACTTCATCCCTAATAGGAGCCACTGTTACCACTACAATTTTTCAAAAAAATTCAAAGTTTGGTCATTATTCTCCAAGGAATCAATCTACCTTTTCAGTTCGGTTGTAAGATGAAAGTGTCGTTGTCAAAGTGTAGTGGTGAGAAATTTTCATTTCTACCTTAATTCATTTCATTTTCCCTCTTTTACCTTTCATTTTTCTAAAAACCCAAAGTACAGCATTTCATTTCTTTCAAAACCCCTTTTTAACTATTAAAATCAATTTTTTAATAGTAAAAAACAAATCTATCTGCACCACAGCAAACCTTTGTAATGTCATATATTATATGAAATAATTTACCACACTTAATCATGGTGGACCCCTTACCCTTTCATCACAATCGGCTTATCGCAGTTTTAACTTTCATTTATGTTACAATTGTCGTCTCCTACAAAACCCCCGATTGAAATATTAAAGTGAGACCTTTCCCTTCCACGTCAACTCTTATCTCATCACACATTGAAATTCGCGAGTTTTAACACTTATCTCCCGTTCCTCCTAACAAAAATCCTAATTTATGATTTGCGGTATTAAATGGATCCCATCTCTGCCATGCCACATCACCCTTTCTTCATCACACATTGCACTTCGCAAGTTTTAAAACTTACCTCCCGTTCCTCTTAACAAAACTCCCGATTTTCGATTTGCGAAGTGGCCCCACCTCATTGCCACATCATCGCCCCCATTGAAAATCGCGTTCCCTCCCACTTTTGTCTTATGTTTAAAAATCCAGACCCCGATATGCGATTGCGATATATTTGCAAAGGGTTTTCTCCTCCCACTCATCATTTATTTAATAATCGCTCTCGCTAATAAAATGAAACTCCACTATCTCTTTTAATCCGCCTCCATCCCTATCACGACAAACAAGAAACCAAAGGAAAGGAACAACATCAAAGTTTCTCTAAAATATAATTCTACCATTGCTCTCAGCACCAGCACGTTTCTGCGAGGTACCGGGTATCATTCAAGGAACATTCGCATGTCACTTTCACTGCTAGTTACACTTTTTGTGGAGTTGGTTGCCCCAGAACAGAGGAGGAGTCTTCCTATAGACTGCCACATTATACACCAACTTTGAATTGTTAGCCTTGATGTTTTTTATTTTGATTATGTCATAAAACTTTTTATTAAAGTTTTTGGATAAGCCTCATCTCTTGCACGAGATGGTAATAAATTTTAGGAAAAGATTTACTCCTTTTATGGGGATGATAGTTTCATATTTTTGTATATATGTGACAAACTACTATGAAGTAAGGGTTTGTGGTTTTAGAATCTTGACTCATATGATTGTTGAGTCTCAAAAGTGTTCTCCATATTCATACATATTTCCATTATGTCATAACCATTTAGCTCTTATTTCATAGCCATTTGACCTAAAACCCTACATCAAGTAACCATTTTCATAAATATATGAGTTAGGATCCTTGTTTTCCAAAGTTATTTATTTTATGTATTTTAAGTGAATTTATGATTAGAAACTAGAAAATTAACATAGTTTCATATATCTATATATGTGTTATGAGTTTTGTGATATGTGTAGGTCAAAAAGAGACTTCTAGAAGACCCTTATGTAACACTCTAAAGCCAAATTCGAATTTGGTTGGAGAAGAATATGGGCTCAAGAGGATATGTGTCTCACTTCCTTGTTATATTGAAACTCTAAGAGGATATGTGTCTCATCTCTTAGCTGTGTTGAAAATCTAGAAAGACAAGTGTCTTATCATTTCCTATTTTGATTGTAACTCTAGAGATGGAGGGAGAGATTCATGGACTCCCATTAATGAGATGACTCCTCATATTTTGTATAAATAGGAGAAGCTTTATCCTATCATAGGTAATGAGGAAGTAGATTTGTAACAAAGCTTAAGATGGAATGGGATGTAGATTTGTGAAGTCTTTCAATAAAGAAGTTCCTTGATGGTGTTTTGATTACAATTTTAAGGAGCTGAAGGACTTCACCAAATTAGTAGCAGAGGGCCCCTGCTATCCAAGGAGGCTTTTACATGTTTTCTAGATAAGTTGCTTTCAATTCTGTTTTGTCATATTTCCTTACTTAGATTGTTTTATGAAATCATAGCTTTTAGCATAATTTTTCATGGTAGCCCGGGCATTTGCATATCTTTTGACTAATGACATGGAATCAATATTGTTCTGCTGTTAATTTATTTTTTCTTAGTTTTTGTTTAATTCCGGTATTGCTTTGTTTATTTCAATCTTGCACATTTGCTTCAGTAGTTAGATTTAGATATATTAAATTGCTCATGTCATTTTCAGTTACCTCCGAAAGCCACAGCTGGACTGATGGTGAGGGATTGAAGTATGAGTGTGTAGTTTGATATTAGTTTACTTTCTACAAGTTAGATATATTAAATTGCTCATGTCATTTTCAGTTACCTCCGAAAGCCATAGCTGGACTAATGGTGAGGGATTGAAGTATGAGTGTGTAGTTTGATATTAGTTTACTTTTTTGCAAGTTAGATATATTAAATTGCTCATGTCATTTTCAGTTACCTCCGAAAGCCATAGCTGGACTAATGGTGAGGGATTGAAGTATGAGTGTGTAGTTTGATATTAGTTTACTTTTCTGCAAGTTAGATATATTAAATTGCTCGTGTCATTTTCAGTTACCTCCGAAAGCCATCGCTGGACTAATGGTGAGGGATTGAAGTATGAGTGTGTAGTTTGATATTAGTTTCTTTTTCTGCAAATTAGATATCAAATTGCTCAAGTTGTTTATGATTACCTCCGAAAGCCATAGCTAGACTAATGGTGAGGGGTTAGAATATGAGTTGATGTAATTTGATTTTAGTTTTACTTTACTTGCAATCTTTTCTTTGAGTACAGTTTCTTTTGTGTTTAGACAGCAGCAAGGATAATGAGTTTCATGATCAATAGTTCACTGTTTGCTTGATTAGAATAGTGATGTAATTTTCATTTCCTTTTAGCAATTAATTTTGTCATTGTGTGTTTTAAAATTCTTTTGAAGTTTGGAAAACCATTAGAAGGACATCATTGTCTTGAATATTTGTCTCCATACTTGTCTTTTAGAATTTCATAAAAATCCAAAAACGACAAAAAGTAAGAGATAGGTTATCTTGCACATATAGTGTGCCACACTTCGTCAACTTACGAATCCCTGGTTGATAATTTATGTTAGCAATTTAGGACACACTAAATTGACCAAACATTTTGGCGCCGTTGCCGGGGAAGTGTAACTAGGTAGCTTTATTTCTTACATCTAAAAAAATTAATAATTCTTGAGTATGCTCTCCTGCTGCACTGTGTGATCTGGAGGATCAGAAAAATGATTGTTATGTAAAAAAAAAAATTTAATAATTCTTGAGTATGCTCTCCTCTTGCACTTTGTGTGATATGGAGGATCAGAAAAAGAATTGTTATGTGAAAAAGAAAAAAAAAAAAGAGACAAAATAAAACTTCATCATTTCAATTGATTCAACAATTAAAAAAAATAAAAAAATGTTTTCATTAAAAACTTTGATTTCAATAAATTGTTTTGTTTAATGAATATATATGTGTATTTTTAAATTTTTGAAAATATAACATACATAATTTTATTAAACAAATCAATTAAAAATAAATAAATTGTTTTATTACTAAGATATATATGTATATATTTTTTTTATTGAAAATATATATATAATTTTAATAACAAATCATTTAAAAAAATATATATTTCAATAAATTGTTTTGTTTAGTAAATTACATATGTATATTTTTTATTTTTCAAAAAAAAATAACATGTGTACTTTTATTAACAAAACAAATAAAAAAAAACAAACAAAACAAAACAAAAACAAATCAATAAACAAAATGAAATGGCCATGGCATTTTGAAAAAATGAATTACTCTCAACAGAAAACATAAAAATTCAACCATTTACGATGCTTGCAGCTGTATTATGGCTCAGAAACATCATATTTTTTGCTTCTGATAATGAAAATCACGTAGAAGTTGAAAATGATGGAGTTAGAGATGCTGCAAAGCTGCTAGGTTGCAGTGTTTCAGAGCTTATGACAACATTATCGACCCGTAGGATTCGAGCTAGAAAAGACATCATCAAACTCCCCAAATCCTTGAAAGAATTTGTGAGACATTCGTGCAATCTCTCGCCATTCAAACCTGTCAATGCCAATTCCTTTTATTATACCAGGCCTGTCAGCCTTGCCAATGCCGCCTACCATCACCAAACGCTCCTTGAGATTCATAAGATGGCCACATGTAAGAGAACAAGGCATTGAAATTGACAAAAACATGCCTTGATTGCACTGAAGAATGCCTAGGATAAGCATGGGCAATATTTGCAAAGACAAATCTGATTTGGAAGGTTGACGGGAATCGTTCCAAAGAATAAGTGTTTGCAGAGATTGATGCAGCTATAACCGAACCTGAAAGAAAACAAACAGAGGTCAAAGCAAAAGCAGCTATGGGTGGCAATTAGTGTAGGGTGTCAAATGCATCATGTGCATAGAGTAATTGTTGCAAGCCAAAATCTGTTGGAAAGATCCATTTTTTTTGAAGAATTCGGATTGAAATATTTGTGCAAGTTACCAAAATCACAGCAATTAACTCAGGCATGTGGAGCTCTAGCAGAATTGATTTTGTTACAGCGCATTCAGAAAACGCAACTGTTATTGACACGTCATTTTCAAACACATTTTCTGATCGATTGAGGATGAATTTTGAAAATCCACGACATGGGTTTTTTTGCCAACATGGTCAATTAGATAACCCAAAAATCGTTTTACGAATTTCGTGGTGGTCTGGGAGAATTTCTCGGTTCTTTGAAGGCCATTTTTGCTTGCCGCGTGAGGAAAAACGATTTTCTGTTTGCACAGTGGAGAGTTTGAACGGCACTTTGCTTGATTTCACCCGTAATCTGAAGAAGACGAATTTGAAATCAAATCAAATTCTTATCGTGGCATTCAATCCACATTCCACTGACCACTCTCATCTTCACGGCTGCACATCATTTGTTTGAGCGTTGGAAATGTCATGTGGATGGCAGTGATATACGGTTTAAAGCTTACTTTTTCTGGTCAAGAGCTTGTCCACTTAAAAGATGGCATGGGGATATATAATGCGAGTTCAATACATCACCAAACTGAGAAGCATTCACCTGATTCAAGACGGTTGGGCTTTTCCCAAATGGCTTATGTGAAAGACGTGAAATAGAGAGCTTAGTGGTGGATCATGCTCGAATTGCAATGAACTTTCTTTGAATGAAGAGAAGATGATACAGCCTGCTACGTTCCAATGGAGAATTGCTCGAAAAAAAATTGCCACATGAGGACGAGAATGGCATTCTTGTTTTTAGTTTTTATTTTTAATTTTCTTATTTAATAAATTGTTTTGTTTAAATTATATATGTATATACTTTTTTTTATTTTTTTTTAAATGTAACATATATAATATTTAAAATAAAAATAAAAATTATTATTTTTCAATTTTGTTATTTAAAAAAAAAAAAAATTGCATTTCTCCTTTTCAATTTTGTTATTAAAAAAAAAAAAATCAATAATTTTGAATCAATAACATGAATAAGTTATTTGCTCACTTTTTATGAAGGTATTGATTATTTTTGGACTGATGATGAAAGATAAATGGCTAACTTTTTATTTAAGATTTTTAGCTACAGAAACCGTCGACATTCTGTAGCTAAAGTCCAATTCCGCAGCTGTTCTCCAATTCCGCAGCTGAAAAACCTCATTGTTCAAATCAACCTAACTTTCTCATACAAAATCAGATTTTGATGATTTAAGTATTGTTGGAAAGGTCTCAACAAGATCTACACAATGAGAAATCCATCATTAGAGTTTGAAATGGTAAATAATGAAATAAATTGCTGAAAAGAAGCTACATTCAACTTGAGGCACTAATTCCAAAACAGGTATAAATTCTTTTGATTTTTCCTTTGAGAATTTGTTTCATTAATACAAATTCTTAGTTTTGTGTGTAAATATCATAACTAGAGAGATTGATCACCTCTCTCCTTTGATAATCTTACATTCCATTGCAGAAGAAGTATTAGTTTTTTTTTGCAGGTTCCAAGAGGAAAGACAAATAATTACAAGAGAATGGTGTCTCTCTAAGAGACCAATTTGTTTCATAAGAGGATGATCAGCAACAAAGAGGAAATATGCTGATGCAAAATCAGATCCAAACACTTGAAAAACTTTTAGATACTATTGTCTCCATCACATCCATACCTCATAATAAACCATTCACCTCATTTCACTTCATGTTTTCCATTTACATTCACATCCACTTTCCATTTCTTTTTATCCATTCATAACCCACAAATAAAAGCAAGAGGCTCATTCACATGCTTATTGCCCATTGCTATTTCTACTTTCCATTGCCATCTTCCATTTTCATCTTCCATTTCTTGTCATTTTCATTCCGCAAATAAGCCCTACTGCAATGCAAATTATTGAGTCCATAGTCCTTTGAGTCTAAGTTCTTTGTAAAAACACCTTGAGGCTTGCATGCCTTAATGGCAAGTTCTCATGTTGACAAACAATGGGAATACATTAATGTCCCTTGTTCGTCAGATCTTCTAGGTGACTCGACATCAGCAAAATCATTCGTACCTAGCAAGATGTGTTTGGGCATCTTGACTCTCATTGTCATCAATGGTCAGAGTTCTCGTGTTGACTAGTGGCATCCATTAATGGCCACTAAGTCAACAATTTCCTACTATGTTCGACATCATAACATCTTTTCACATATTAGGAATTATGCCAATGAGTTTTGAAGACATGAAGACTATTATTTTCAGCATTTTGGAGCAGATTTAGCAAGTTTTAGTAGAAGCAATAAAAAATCATATTATCTCTTTATCCATGACTCCTCTTGTTTAGCCACTTGAAGAAGAATATGATCAGAATTTTGCAGCCACCACACATACACAACTCTTCCACATTTAAGGTAAGTGAAGGTATGTTGTTTTCTAATTTTTAGTCATGTAATTCATTAGAATGCTAAAATTGTAACTTTGGAAAAATTCCTCACTCCCTTTTTCACATTGTCATATCTTTAGTTGGGGGGGGAAGGGACATCATTTCATATCCACATGTCATACACTATCATACATTTTCATTTCATTTCCACCCACATATACTTCCCAACCAACTATTGTTGCAACATGATTCAAAAGATTATATGCCTTGCAAATGATCAATTCATTGATGAAGTAATTGATTCTAAATGTTTTCATGAACTTTGATGCAACAAAGAAAATAAAGCATTGTTAGACAAGAACCAATGCTTCAAAAAAAAAAAAAAAAAATGGTTGTCACACAAGAACCAACCATTGAAAAAAATAAAAAAATAAAAAATAAAAAAAATGTTGCAATCAAATGTATTATACTTTGCGAAAAAGGAAAATATCAAGAAGCAAAGTTTGGAATGAATCTATATGAGTCAAAACTCATAAAAGATCAACTCATGGACAAATGAATCATTGCAATAGTTGCATGAGGACATGCAACAACTTCAGTTGGGGGTATGTTGAGTCTCAAAAGTGTTCTCCATATTCATACATATTTCCATTATGTCATAACCATTTAGCTCTTATTTCATAACCATTTGACCTAAAACCCTACATTAAGTAACCATTTTCATAAATATATGGGTTAGGATCCTTGTTTTCCAAAGTTATTTATTTTATGTATTTTAAGTGAATTTATGATTAGAAACTAGAAAATTAACATAGTTTCATATATCTATATATGTGTTATGAGTTTTGTGACATGTGTAGGTCAAAAGGAGACTTCTTGAAGACCCTTATGTGGCACTCTAAGGCCAAATTCGAATTTGGTTGGAGAAGATTATGGGATCAAGAGGATATGTGTCTCACTTCCTTGTTGTATTGAAACTTTAAGAGGATATGTGTCTCATCTCTTAGTTGTGTTGAAACTCTAGAAAGACATGTGTCTTATCATTTCCTATTTTGATTGTAACTCTAGAGATGGAGGGAGAGATTCATGGACTCTCATTAATGAGATGACTCATCATATTTTGTATAAATAGGAGAAGTTTTCTCCTATCATAGGTAATGAGAAAGTAATGAAAAAGTAGTAGAGAAGTCTTTTGTAACAAAGTTCAAGATGGAATGGGATGTAGATTTGTGAGTTCTTTTTAATAGAGAAATTCAGTTCTTTGATGCTGTTTTGATTACAACTTTAAAGAGCTGAAGGACTTCACCAAATTGGTAGCAGAGGGCCCCTGCTATCCAAGGAGGCTTTTACATGTTTTCTAGATAAGTTGCTTTCAATTCTGTTTTGTCATATTTCCTTACTTAGATTGCTTTCTAAAATCATAGCTTTTAGCATAATTTTTCATGGCAGCCCGGGCATTTGCATATCTTTTGACTAATGACATGGAATCAATATTGTTCTGCTGCTAATTTATTTTTCTTAGTTTTTGTTTAATTCCAGTACTGCTTTGTTTATTTCGGTCTTGCACATTTGTTTCAGTAGTTAGATTTAAATATATTAAACTGCTCATGTCATTTTCAGTTACCTCCGAAAGCCACAGCTGGACTGATGGTGAGGGATTGAAGTATGAGTGTGTAGTTTGATATTAGTTTACTTTCTGAAAGTTAGATATATTAAATTGCTCATGTCATTTTCAGTTACCTCCGAAAGCCACAGCTGGACTGATGGTGAGGGATTGAAGTATGAGTGTGTAGTTTGATATTAGTTTACTTTCTGCAAGTTAGATATATTAAATTGCTCATGTCATTTTCAGTTACCTCCGAAAGCCACAGCTGGACTGATGGTGAAGGATTGAAGTATGAGTGTGTAGTTTGATATTAGTTTACTTTCTGCAAGTTAGATATATTAAATTTCTCATGTCATTTTCAGTTACCTCCGAAAGCCATAGTTGGACTAATGGTGAGGGATTGAAGTATGAGTGTGTAGTTTGATATTAGTTTCTTTTTCTGCAAATTAGATATCAGATTGCTCAAGTTGTTTATGATTACCTCCGAAAGCCATAGCTAGACTAATGGTGAGGGGTGAGAATATGAGTTGATGTAATTTGATTTTAGTTTTACTTTACTTGCAATCTTTTTTTTTAGTACAGTTTCTTTTGTGTTTAGACAGCAGCAAGGATAATGAGTTTCATGATCAATAGTTCATTATTTGCTTGATTAGAATAATGATGCAATTTTCATTTCCTTTTATGAATTAATTTTTTCATTGTGTGTTTTAAAATTCTTTTGAAGTTTGGAAAACCATTAGAAGGACATCATTATCTTGAATATTTGTCTCCATACTTGTCTTTTAGAATTTCATAAAAATCCAAAAACGACAAAAAGTAAGAGATATGTTATCTTGCACATATAGTGCGCCACACTTCGTCAGCTTACGAATCCCTGGTTGATAATTTATGTTAGCAATTTAGGACACACTAAATTGACCAAACAATGATAAGTAATCTTTTTAGTGAATGAAATGGACAGAAACTTCTGAGGACTTATTACCAATCTAGTGTGTGTATTGTCAATTTCCACTTGTGTTTCCATATCTTATTATATTTAGTTGTAGTTTGAAATTTCTCATGCTGTTATGAGTTTTTATCAGTTTCTTGACATGCTCATGTGTTTTATCAATTTTTGTTAGTCTCACACAGTGAGCCTTCTTAGTAAAATATATATAATAACAGTGGGAAGAGCATCACTCATGACAATTATCTTTTATAATATTTCAGTGAGATTATTTAAAGACTGCAAATAGATTTCTCTTAATGAAATATTGTTGAACTGCTACTTGTGTTAATTTCTACCAAATTCAGTAGATTTCTGCTTTGCAAACCTACTGTTTCTTCTCTTATTTTTCATTTTCTTCTCCTCATAGGCTACAAACTCATTCTTTGCTACTACATCAGGCTCCAATACCCTCATTAGTAGAACTGTGGATTTGATTGAATTCTATTTTCAATGGATGAGAGTTTAAACTACCTACCAATCTCATAAAAAAAATCACTAAATTGCCTTAGATTTTCGGATGTGTCTGGTTAAGCGCTTGATGCAGTCCAAGTGTTGATTCCAGTGCCAACAGATTACATCATGGAAACATCATAAATGAGTAATTACATCATAGAAACTGATTTTGATTGAAAAAACTAAGAAAATAGGCTTCTAGGAAAAAGCGCACCGAATTGACAAGAAAGCACATTGTGCCAGGAGAAAATGCAGTGTGCCAGGTGTAAGTGGCTTTTCGAGGAGTTCCCAAGCTCCAAATCCAGATATGAAAAATGTTGGAGAAATATATGTCTATCTACTACACCATAGAACCATAAAAAATTGAAAATTATAGCTCTAAGACCTCTAAATCTCAATTCTTTGACAACTAATCCAAAAGTGCAGCGTGCCTCTAAAAAAACAGGCAGAAAGGTGATTTTTTGGTAGTTTTTTGAACTTTTCACCCACCAGAATGTGCTGACATGGCTCTCCCAATAGCTGAAGTTGATGTACATGTCAAAATAAATCCAGAAATGAAAAAATAATGTCATTTGGATTCCCCCCAAAAAAGCGCAACGTGAGGCTCGCTACCCTTTTGGACCAAAATCTATGCAAAATTGCCAAAATGCCCAAAAACTTCTAAATTTTTCAAATATTTTCCAAATTTTCTCAAAAATTTTCCAAAATTTCTCCTTGAAGTAAAATAAGGATGTTTTAGGCCATGAGAAAGGCATCAGCTAACAAATCCAACATATCTTTCTGTTTTTGCCTCATTAGGGTTTTTTTGAGCTTTTTCTTCGACTGCTTGATTCTTACCTGAGACACTTGCTTTCTTGTGTAGTAATGCATGGACATGTGTCTTTGTAGGTTATTGTTTCTAATTTTCTTCTTAAGAAGCATTTCCATGTGTAAATTTACTCTATCAAGCCATCCTACCCTATCCTTTTCAATTTCTACCAAGATGAGCTCATTAACTATCATTTTAGTTCTTGCTAGAGATGTTTCTTTTTGTTGCTCAAGTGACCTCTTGAGGCCTCTTGTCCTTGGTATATTTCTTCTTACCTTCTCTTCTTGATAATATGAATCATCAATCTCAAACAATGCTTTACCATTTACATCTTCTTTTCTCAACTCAACCTTAGGCTTATTCAAGGGTAGTTCATTTACTTTTAATTGCATATTCTCTTGCTGCAAGAATGCAACCAAAAATTTGGCCTTTCACAAGCTCTCCTGAAGTTCTCTGATCTCAAAATAATTCTCCATGATGATCTAATATATATATTTTTTTTCTCTTCATTCACCTCAAAATATGCCATGTCAGTGTCAAGATGGAATGGTTCCTCATCTTGCAATGTTGCATCATGTTGTGATGATGTTTCTTGCTCACCTGATGTAGGCTTGACCATTTCAACAACGTTTGGAGAAAACACAAGCCTCTTTGCTCTTTCATATCTTTGAGTCACCTCAACCCTAGGTGTCCTCTTAACTTAAATTCTGGTAGATGAGCTAACCTCCCTTGGCTTGGATGGTGCTGATGGTGTACTTTGGCTAGTAGGCTGAATTAGGGGGGTGGGGAGACAGTGGAATGAATGAATGTCTCCCAAGATATTTTCATCTGTGTAATTTGGTGTAAGAAAATTATTTTTATGAGGCCATGGTGGATAAGACTAGCTTGGTGATCACTCTCTTTATGTTGTACTTTCTCTGCCATTTTAGTCAATATTTTTTAGAGATAGTAGGGTAAGTTGAGAGTTTTTACACCTATGGAATGCAGCAAAAATATGACATAATATTTGTACAACCTTGATAATCTACCCTCACATGTGAAATACCTCATTATGGCCTTCATCAATGGATAAAACTTGTCAATCAACTATCCAAAAGGAAAAAGTTTCTTGATGGCATCTTAATAATGAATTTTAATGAAAGCTCTGTAATTTTGAAATTCCAAGCCTGAGTTCTTGAACAACGTTTCTCCATTGTTAGGTATCCTTGTAGATGTGGCTATGGCCTCAGTTGAAAATGTAAAACTCACTCCTCCAATGGTGACCTTATCTCCCCTAAGATTTGTGGCGAACAAGCTTGTTAACTTGGCATGATATCCCACTTGTTAAATTTGCTTACAAAACCATAAACATCCTACATTTTGAAAACGTTGTTTGGCTAATGATGAAGACATCAACTCTTCAGTTTGAAGTGGCTCAAACCTTGACACGTGTCCTCATTTTTTGTATGGTTTCTTTCCTCCCTCCATTGTTTAATATTGCAAAGCAAAACCCTAGTGAAAGAAAGGGGAAGTAGGTGAGGGGATGAAGGGATTAGGAAGATGATATGTGGGTAGGAAAGTTTTGGGAGGTAGATATGTGTATTAGGAAGCTTAGGGAGGTGGAGAATGACAAAAAAGAGTGTAGGGAATTAAAACAAAATCTTAACCCTAAAACCGCCCAAAACACAGCGTAGGAGATAAGGTTAGGTGTAGGGGTTAGGGAAATGAGGGTGAGAGGGTTCTGGGAAATGTATTTGGGTGTGGAGAATGGTAGAATATGTACTAAATTAGGTATTTTTTATTACAACCCAAACTATGGAGCGCACCCACCAAAAACGTAGTGTGGAGACTGTCGAAGGGTTTCACCACTGAAACGATGAAATACATGTTGATAAGAGGTGGCAAGAGCTTCAAATTACATTTCAATAGACTGGTGGAACCTTAAATTGCCACTGAAAACCCTTAAATATGATTTTTTTGCCTCTAGAAGTGAAAATGTAGTGAAGGGTAAAAAAAAGCAGCGTGGTTGGCTGAAAACGCAATGTGGTTGCCTGGAGAGGATGCCAATCACCTTTTGAGAGTGTCTTTCGATGCTTGTTGTGCTAATATAGTATTTTCTGGCGAGTTAGTGCCCAATGCCAATGGAGTGAGTGAAAGAAATATGTGTATGGTCCTTTGTAGCTTTTAGAAATCGAATTCTCTTCATAGTTTTGTAGTGGCCCCACCATGTGTTTTTTTTTTAATTTTGATTTAAAACTACATCTTTGGAACATTGAGGAACATTTTACATTCATATTTGAATGAAATTACACTTAAAAATACTTTATTGAGAATTTTCCATATTACTACTCCTTCAATGTCGTATTTATTGGTGAAATGACAGCTTTTTTATGATTTTGACCCTAAGACCTAATGGTGACACTTCATGAAATGAGCTGAAGATGACCATGGTGGTGTGACTAAGATGATAATGGGGAAATTTAAGTGGTGACTCATCCAACTAAATGATGGCAATGACAAAAACATGAATTTTTGAAAGGAGTACTAACAGACCTAGACACACTAGTGAGTGACCAAATTTTTATTTGAAGACCTACTAAAACCATACAAATTTGACTAAGACCCTAACAAAAACCTTGTAAGAGCATATTTGATCACTGGTGACTAGCAGAACTGGTAGACACTAACAAATAAGAGGTGAAATAGTTAATAGAGTTAAAGGTAAATTGTTCGAAGGGAGATCTAAGTCAAAAGTAAGATCTAAATCTCTTGTTAAGTTAAGAGGAAGATGTTGGAAATTGGTAAAGTAGGGAATTATAATAGAGTTTGTAAGCTAAATATTTATAATTAGAGAAAAGGGTCTAATGAGCAGTCAATTGAAGGGGTAAAATATTCAAATTAAGAACATGATATGTACATAGATTTGACAACTACATATTATATAATAAGGCATGGTTGATCAAATTAATAACATCCTATCATATGACACCCTATAGGGAGTGTTTATGTGAGCGTGGATAATATTATGGATGGATGTTTATTTATGTGATGACCTGGAGACTAGGATATCTAGTCAAGTTCAGGTTCAAATAATAATAAAGGATGTTGTGAAACTAGCTCCAAAAATAGAAGAAAAGAGATATCAACGCCTTATAAATGAGCCACTTTGAGGGGGAAACCTCCCATACATTACATGAATGAACAATTCTTGGATGATACAAATAAAAAAACTTCCTTTTTATATATAGGAGTCCATGGGGCCACAATGTAATCCTAGCCGACCTAACAATAATAATGTAAGGGCACAATAATAACAACATGAGGGTTATAGGGGTACAACAATAAAAATAAGGGGGGCTACACTAACATAATAAGGGACTACACTATTAATATAGGGGCTTAACATGCTCCTCTCCTTCAAACAAGTGTTGTACTTAACGCTTGATTATTTCTTGATGCTTCTGTAAAAAATTCTCATCCTCCCATGTGGAATATTCTACAGGAAGGTTCTTCCACTTGATAAGATACTCTAAAATTTATCGTACTTGTCGAGTTCTTGTTTCTGTGACTACTTCAAAACTTCTTTCAATGTGATGTTGATCTTCCTGTTGTTTCATTAGATTCTGCACCAAAGTTAGGTTATCCTTTGAGATTTGGAGAACTTGTTGTTGATGCTCGATGTGATCTTCCACTAATTTATCATCCATATTAGCTATTATTTGATCCTTCAAACCATCCAACTTAGCGTCCATTTATGCTTTTAAACCATCTATGTCATCTTCGGTTTCTCTTCATAAGATCAAAATTTGTTGCACTTGGTACCGTGATTTTGATATCTCATACTGCAATTCTTCCTCTTCATGCATCATAGTATAGCTTTTTAAGGGCTTAATGGGTATGGAATTATTTTTTTGAGGCATTATAGAACCCAATACGGATAAAAATTCTAACATGTTCCCTTGGAATCACGTCAAAATTCTTTTTCAAACAAACGTTATGCAATTTTAAAGACCAAATACACACCTTTTTCTTGCTTTCGAGAAGCTAGATATTGAAACTAAATTATCTATGTGATTTTGGATCCTTAATAACTAAAATGTGGCCCTGACGTATCCCTCTAAATCTTTCAAATTCCACAGGTCTGACCTGATTTGGATTCTTCAAGACAAAGTTATGTCCAATCTCCCACAATGACTTAATTATGGACTAGTTCAGTAGAGCGAACTTGTACGACTTGCCACGTGTCACTGTCTGCTCCTTAGGCTCTAAAATTTATAGAAAGGAAACTACAATCCATTTAATTCCAATCCCTTTTTATATAATTCCAATCTGATGCTCAGAGAGAGAGTTATGAATATTTTCCCACAATCACCTCTTTGAGATGAAATTAGGGAGCCTGAAAAAGACCTAACTTCCACAAATCATCTATATGAAAATATTGCTAACCAAGATCTAAATTTGTGCGAAGATGTTCCTCAGGATTTCGACTTCGCACTCTAAAAAATTTAGCTTCTAAACCTTCGTAGAAAAAACATTATAGCGAAACTTCTGTGATGACCTTTTTAAGTGAAATTCAGGAGCCTGCAAATATCCCTAACTTCCACAGATCATATCTCCGAAAATATTGTGAACCAAGCTCTGAAATTTTCTGATGATGTTCCTCAGGATTTTGGCTTCACACTCTAAAAATTTCAGCTTCTGAACCTTCATAGAAACAATGTTATAGCGAAAATTCCACGATGACCTGTTTGGAGCAGCAAAACCCTAGAATCCAAAGCTCTGATACGAAATGTTGTGAAACTAGCTCCAAAAATAGAAGAAAAGAGATATCAATATTGGAAATGTTGTTATTGATGGAAAAGGAAAATCCTACACCGACCTGCTAAGAGAACTGCATAGAGCTGCATAGGGGAAGAAGGCCATCAGATTGAAGATCTGGCCAGCCAGTAGTTGTAAGTTAATTCATTGTGTAAATAAGAAATGTTTCAGTATATTTGTGCCTTGTTGATTTAATTCATGTGTGAATATTTGGGCTCTTGATGGATGATGATTGATTCCTGTGTAATTGAAGTTCAAATCCCATAAGTAAGGATATGAGCAGAGTGATAAAACTCTATACAATCTATAATAGGAATCTCTGTGTGAAAGACGAAATTGAAATCCTGTGTATGATTGAGTTCTAGTGATACTTTGTCCCTCTGCATGTGCAAGAGTGTTTGACTCTACAGTTAATGTACTTCGTCCCTGTGTTAATGTATATACTCCTGAATGCTCGTAGTTATACGCTGTTGTGTATATATTGAAAATATATTAATCGTGTGCGAATAGACCGTGGAATGACTGATGTTCTTGTCTGATTCATATTGGTCAAGGTTAAGAGTCATGTATTATGATTCGCTGAATTTAACAGTGGCATGGTGTTGCAATTCCACATAAGAAACGAAGGAGGGAGGTCGTAATGTGCAGAAATCAGCATTGAGACAGTGCGAGGAGGAGAACCCTTTTAAATAATAAAGGACGATGGAACGCGAAGTTAGGCAGAACTGCGAGCCAAAAGGGTGGAACCATGAAGAGTGAACAGTAAAGGTGGTTTCTGGTTTTCATCGCACCACCTTTACACGGTGGGTGGTATTCAAGAGATTGGGAGCGATTCCATAGGACGAGCGACACATGTCCTCGAGCAAATTTGCAAAACCGCTCTCACTGCACACCATCGTGTGCTATTGTTCACGCATCTTCGCCGATCGATATTTGTCCGATCAAATGAGGCGGCGCGACGCGATAAAAACCGTCGGATGGAGATGACCAATAGCATTGGGGCCCATACACATGTGTTGATGTTTGCGGGTTTAACCCAAAGTTATGATTTAAATATAAGCGCGGAAGCTGGGATGGTCAATTAATATGGTTTTAATAACCCAAAGTATTATGTCGCATATTAAGGGTGTAGGCCATATAATTACGACTGTGAAGTCAGTGCCCAATGAAAATATGGGGACTATGAATTGGCTGAATTTTAGAAGCGCAGAGGAGTTGAGCGCATAACATAAGGGCTTGGAATTAATATCTCAAATCTCGAAGATTTGAGGTATTAACACTCTCAGATTTAAGTGTTGAAATTGCCAGTCTAGAATAAAGGGAGGCTCTGAGTTACTCGAGATGTGAATTTGATTGGAGCAAGAAAAAAAATTGGATGCATTCATGCACAGATTGATGTTGGGACCAAGGTAAACCAGGGCTATGGGTAGTCCCCACTTTCAAAGCAGTGGAAGCAGCTACTTTGAATACGCAGTAGAAGCAGCTACTTTGAATACGCAGTGGAGGTTGATAACTTAGATTTACAGAATTTGGAATTGAAGATAGAGTGTCTTCGAGATTGCAGAGTTGAAGAAATATGCAGAAAAAGGATTCAAAAGTGCAGTGAACAGGTGGAATATGCGAAAGACAGTGAACAAAGTATGCAGGACAGCTGCATGACTGCTATATAAAGGACAAAACCAGCTAGCCAAAGGCTGATTGAAGTTTATATACTGTAACTAAAAATGTAAATGTTTTATTTGTTTTATATTGTTTGTGATGCAAAGGAAAGTATCCTAAGGAAAAGAAAAATCCCACTGTAACATGGAAATTTGTACAGATTGTTATAATTTTAAATGAGTTTGACAAAGGAATGAGAAGACAGATGTCAAAGAGTCATGGTTGTTCACTCCAAATTCCTTGTGGAATACAAACAGTCATGTAATGAAATATATATATAATATCAACTTGATATGCATAAGAGGGAGAGAGAGAGTAAGGATAGAAAATGAAAAGCATAGAATATTGAGGCAGAGAAGATAAGGAAGAGACGAGCAGAAAGAGATGCTACTGAACAAAGCTGATATCTGAGGTAACTTGTGATAAATTGAGGAAGTTGGAGCTTCCCTATCAAGTTGAAGTTTGATAGTTGTCAGTTGTAGCTGACTGAGGTTGGAGCCTCCTGTAGGTTGGTGCCTGCAGAGAATTGAAGGGATTTGGTGCTTCCTTGCAAGTTGTAGCTTGCAAAATTGAGATTGGAGCCTCCTATAGGTTGGTGCCTACAAAAAAACAGTGATGAGAGGGAATTGGAGCTTGCCTTTGCATCACAACAATAATAAGATGTGTTTTTCTCCCTTTATGGGTTTCCACTTATATCTGTTTTCTCTATCTGTGTTTCCTATGTGCTGAGATCATTTATCAAATCTGCTTAATGGTTGTTGCTCTCATAATAAGTTTAATATCACATTAATTTAATACTTGCTGCAACATATTAAGATTGTTCATATACTAAGGTTGATTATAAAAGTAAGCTGTAAATAAGCTGATGAAAAGTTGAAAAATGCTCATGTATGTATTGAACTGATTCTCCCCCCCTAATATCTGAGTTCAACTAAAATTCAAAAATTCGTATCAGAGCAGGTTCCTTTGTACCCGTTTAAAAACTGAAAGGAGATTCTAGGTTCTCAGGATGGCTAGTAAAGAAGGATGCTCAACCAATAAATCCCCTTTCTTTACAGGTGAAAATTATTCCTTATGGAAAATCAGGATGAGGACATACATAATGTCTCTAGGAATAGAAGTTTGGGGTGCTGTGGAATTAGGATATGCCCCAAAGGCAACTAAATCAGAGAAATAATCCAAACAAGATTTTGTAGCTAATGCAAAAGCCATGAATGCCATCTTGAATGGATTGTGTGAAGCATATTTTATCAAATTAATGCAGAAAGACACTGCCAAAGAGATGTGGGATACTCTGGAGAACATCCATGAGGGATACAAGAAAGTAAAGACTGCCAAACTTCAAGTCTATAGAGCCCAGTTTGAGAACTTAAAAATGAATGATGATGAAGATATTGACAGATTCTTCCTAAAAGTGGTAGAAATTGTTAACAATATGAAAGCTCTTGGAGAAACCATGTCGAGTATAGTGTGCAAAGATTCTAAGATCTCTTCCATCCGGGGTTTAATCCCAAGGTGTACGCAATAGAATAAACATTTGATTGGAGACATTTCGATGGACTCAGCTACTTGAAAAATTTAACAGCATGCGAGATGAGGCTCCCACAGGAAGAAGCCAAGTACAAGGGAGGTAGCCTTTAAAGCAGAAGAAGAAAGAAGAATAGGAAGACATATGCTCTTGCTAGGATGAAGAAAGAGGCTAAATTTGTCAAGAAACTTAATAGAGGCTCGGGTAAATACAAAGGTAAACTTCCTTTCAAATGCTTTAACTGTGAAAGAGTTGGACACTATGTTGCTAAGTGTCCTCATAAGAAAGTAAGGAATCAAGCTCAAGAGTCAGAGAAAAATACATCAAAGAACTGGCAGAAAGGAAAGAAGTTCAGCAGAAAATCCTTCTATGCTCAACAAGACAGCAGCACATCTGAAGACCCAGATGAACTCTCAAGTGAAGATGGAACCTCTGGATTTTTATTGATGGCTATAGAAGAACTTGAAGGTCTCCTACTAGAAGATGAAGAAGAAAAAGGTGAAGTCGACCTTGAGGGGGAGCTAAGAAGTGCTCTAGAAGAGATTGATAGACTCAAGCTGAAATGCAGAAAACAAAAGGACATTCTCCTCAAGTATGTATGAGAAGAACGGAATTCAGAAGTCCTTATGCAGCTAAAGATAGAGCTTGAAAAAGCCAAGAAGATAGAGGACATGTTACTTAAGCAAATCAAGGAAAAAACTCAGGAACAAGAAAAATTGGAAGAAGAAGTAGTATGTCTCAGGAAGAAATTAGAAAATGCTCAAAGAAAAGTGGTTATAGCTTTCTTCTCAAACAACAAGCTCTAGTAAGTTGAATGAAATTCTGATTTCTCAAAGATCGCCTATGATAAAAACTGGAATAGGCTATGAAGGAGAATCAAGTAAAAACAAATAAAAGGAAAACAGAGAGATTATTTTTGTAAAAGCAAATAAGGATGATGAAGCAGCTCAAATAGTGCCTACAAAAGAAGAAACTTGTAAGGAAGGAGACAGAACCCAGAAAAATCCTCTAATAACAAAGAATGAAAGAAATACTCAAACAACAAGAAAAGATTTATATGCCCCTGAGTATGTCAAATTTGAAAGCCATCGAAGGAGATTCTTCCCTCCTATGAAGAATGCCACTTGTTATGTCTGCCACAAGCAGGGACACATTGCTGCATATTGTCATGCAAGGAGGAGTAATTTAAACCAGCAAAAGATGCAAACAGTGAAGAGACTGTCTCAAACAAACAAATGGAGAAAACAACCTTACATCAGGTATGCAAATAATTTCTATGGTTATTGTTTTTGTTGTAAGGAATTTGGCCATAAAATTATTGAATGTAGAAAGTATGGACAAAGATTGATGTTCAACACCTCAAGGAGGTTTATGAATCAAAGAAATTTTGTTCATACTCACAATTCTGTAAAAACTATGATCAAATGTTGTATATGCAATCAAGTTGGACATATGCCTTCCAAATGTCCTCTGAAAGGATGTGATTCATCATCTCACAAAAGATACCAAACAAAAGGATGCCTCCAGTGGAAAAAGAAGGAGAATAAGTGTGAACTAGCTCTAACTACTCAAGATCTGAAAATCCAATGGTATCTGGACAGTGGCTGCTCAAAACATATGACTGGAGACAGGAGAAAATTTATAACTTTTGATGAAAAGAAAACTGGTAATGTTACTTTTGGCAATGATAAATCATAAAAAATCAAGGGAAAGGGCTCAGTTAGCTTAGATAATGGTAGAGGTAAGGCCCAAGATGTACTATTTGTAGATGGGCTGAAGGCAAATTTGCTGAGTGTCAGTCAAATGTGTGATAAAGGTTGCGAAGTTCTTTTCAGAGCACAAGACTATGAAGTCAGATCAAGCACCACAGGTAAGACTCTACTTAAAGGTGTTCGAACAGAGAGAAATGTTTACATTGTGAAAGAGGAATATGAAGCATTCCATCTTAGCAAACTTGAGGAGTCATGGTTATGGCATAGGAGATTGGGACATCTCAGCTTCGATCATATCATCAAACTGAGCAAGAAGAAAGCGGTTAGAGACATGCTAGAAATAAAAAGACCTTCTAATACCATATGCAAATATTGTAAATTGGGTAAACAGACCCGCACATCCTTTAAGGCCAAAGATGAGTTATCAAGAAGAAGACCACTCTATCTTGTGCACATGGATCTGTGTGGACCTGCAAGAATTAAAAAACCAAGTGGAGAATCCTACTTTATGCTGATAATAGATGATTTCTCCAGAATAACATGGGTTGCTTTTCTCAAGAATAAATTGGAAGCTCTGGACAAATTCAAAATATTCAAAGCATTAGTAGAAAATCAGATAGGATGCAAGCTAAAATGCATCAGATCGGACAAAGGAGGTGAATTTACAGATTATGACTTTGCAGATCTGTGCAATGAATATGGCATAAAACAACAATTTACTATTGCAGGGACACCTCAGCAGAATGGAGTAGCAGAGAGACAAAACAGATATGTTCAACAAATTTCCAGAGCCATGATGCAAGAGAGTAATATTCCTCAAACCTTCTGGGAAGAAGTAGCACATACAACGGTGCATATCCTTAATAAAGCTCACTTAAGGCCAAGCAGTGACAAGACTCCCTATGAACTATGGCATGGAAAGCCAGCTTCAATCAAACATTTTAGAATTTTTGGAAGCAAGTGTTATATAAAGAATAATGATGAAAATCTTGGGAAATTTGATGCAAGAGCAGATGAAGGGATTTTTCTAGGATATGCTTCCAAAAGTAGAGGGTATAGGTGCTACAACAAGACTCTTCGAAAAATAGTTGAAAGTATTGATGTGAGATTTGATGAAGAACTTCCAAACCATACAAGAGATACAGACTGCTGCAGTCCATCAGACAACCATGAAGAAGAAAACCAGAATGATGATGAAACAAGCAAGACAACAGAAGATGCAGAGCTGAGCTCGAAAGCCCCCTCAATATACACTCATAAGAATCATCTTAAAGGTCAGATCATAGGAGACAAGAAATCATGGGTCTAGACAAGAAGGCAGCTAACAGAACAAACATAAGAGGTATACATAGCCATGTTATCACAGATAGAGCCAAAGAGATTTGAAGAAGCCTGCAAGGACAAGTATTGGGTAAAGGTAATGAATGAAGAATTGGACCAAATTGAGAAGAACAATACCTAGGAACTAGTCCCTAGACCAATTGACAAAAATATCATTGGCTCAAAATGGGTATTCAAGAATAAAATGAATGAGCAAGGACAGGTAATCAGGAATAAAGCCAGACTATTTTGCAAAGAATATTCACAAATCGAAGGACTTGATTATGATGAAACATTTGCTCCTGTAGCTAGAATGGAAGCCATCAGAATTTTTTTGGCCTTTGCATGCCACCAAGACTTCAAGGTATATCAAATGGATGTGAAATATGCATTTTTGAATGGAGATCTAGAAGAAGAAGTCTACATGGAAGAACCAGAAGGTTTCACTTTAACAGACAAACAAGACTATGTGTGCAGAATGAAGAAGGCTCTATATGGACTGAAATAGGCTCCTCGTGCTTGGTACTCAAGATTGGATAAGTATTTGTAAAAAAAAGGCTTTAAGAGAGGCGGAGTAGACAACAATCTATATATAAAAGCCCATGAAAATGAACTCCTGATTGTTGTAGTGTATGTTGATGACATTATTTTTGGAAGCAATAGAGATGAATTGGAAAAAGGGTTTGCTGAGGAGATGAAATCAGAGTTTCAGATGTCCATGATTGGAGAACTCAGTTTCTACTTAGGACTTCAAATTCATCAAAAGAACACAGGTACATTCATCTCACAGGAAAAATACTTAAAAGAAATGTTGAAAAAATTCAAAATGGAGGACTGCAAACCTATATCAACTCCCATGATCACGGGATGCAAGCTGTGTGCTAATGATGGATCTACTGATATAGATAAAAAACTCTACAGATCCATGAGAGGAAGTCTGCTGTATCTGACAGCATCAAGACCAGACATCATGCTAGCAGTAGGACTAGTGGCTAGATATGAAGCAACACCTAAACAAAATCACCTTCTTGCAGTAAAAAGACTATTCAGATATCTACAAGGAACAAAACTGTATGGGCTTTAGTATCCTAAAGGAAAAAAATTCACTTTGACAGCATACACAGATGCAGATTGGGCCAGCGGTGTGGATGACAGGAAAAGTACAAGTGGAGGTGCATTCTATCTAGGAGAAATTATGGTGGCATGGTTAAGCAAGAAACAAACATCTATCTCTCTATCTACAGTAGAAATAGAATATATAGCAGCAGCAACATGTTGTACACAAGTCATGTGGATGAAGCAAACCCTCCAAGACATGAAGGTAAGCATTGATGAAACTATCTCAATCAAATGTGATAATATAAGTGCTATAAGTATATCAAAAAATCATGTGCTTCACTCAAAAACTAAACATATCCCAATCAAGTATCATTTTCTCCGAGAACAAGTGGCTCAGAAGGTAGTAAAGCTGAAATATGTACCAACAAAAGAACAGACAACTGATATATTTACCAAACCTCTTGCTAGAGAACCATTTCAATATTTGAGAGATAAACTAGGGGTAGTATCTGTAGATGCTACTCTCTGATATAAAGAGAAAGCACAGTTTCAAGGGGAGAACAGAAATGAAAATATCATTCCAGGTGGAGATTAGCCAGCAAGGAAAGCATGAAATAGGTCTTCAAGTTCAAAGGATTATGGAAAGAATACACCCAACATAAAAGAGTTAAAGAAAAGGCTAAAGGGTTAGAATTTTATATTTAATCCAAAGTTTGGAGCAGCAGGGTACAAAGTCAGAAGATCTCAGAGAGAGGAAATGCAGAAAGCAAACTAGGAAATGAGCAACCCTTTGCCATTGATGTCAAAGGGGGAGGAAAAGAAAAAAGGGGCTTCTATAAGGCAAACAGAGGAAGAGTATTGCCATCAATGCCAAAGGGGGAGACTGTTGGAAATGTTGTCATTGATGGCAAAGGAAAAGCCTGCACCGACCTGCTAAGAGAACTGCATAGAGCTGCATAGGGGAAGAAGGCCGTCAGATTGAAGATCTGGCTAGCCAGTAGTTGTAAATTAATTCATTGTGTAAATAAGAAATGTTTCAGTATATCTGTGCCTTGTGGACTTAATTCATGTGTGAATATTTGGGTTCTTGATGGATGATGATTGATTCCTGTGTAATTGAAGTTCGAATCCCATAAGTAAGGATATGAGCAGAGTGATAAAACTCTATACAATCTATAATAGGAATCTCTGTGTCAAAGACGGAATTGAAATCTTGTGTATGATTGAGTTCTGGTGATACTCTGTCCCTGTGCATGCGCGAGAGTGTTTGACTCTGCAGTTAATGTACTCCATCCCTGTGTTAATGTATATACTCCTGAATTATCATAGTTATATGATGTTGTGTATATATTGAAAATATATTAATCGTGTGCGAATAGACCGTGGAATGACTGATGTTCTTGTCTGATTCATATTGGTCAAGGTTAAGATTCATGTATTATGATTCACTGAAGTTAACAGTGGCATGGTGTTGCAATTCCACATAAGAAACGAAGGAGCGAGGTCGTAATGTGCAGAAATCAGTGTTGAGATGGTGCGAGGAGGAGAACCCTTTTAAATAATAAAGGACGATGGAATGCGAAGTTATGCGGAACCTCGAGCCAAAAGGGCGGAACCATGAAGAGTGAACAGTAAAGGTGGTTTATGGTTTTCATCGCACCACCTTTACATGGTGGGTGGTATTCAAGAGATTGGGAGTGATTCCACAGGATGGGCGACACGTGTCCCCGAGCGAATTTGCAAAACCTCTCTCACTGCATGCCATCGCGCATTATTGTTCGTGCATCTTCGCCGAGCAATATCCATCCGATCAAATGAGGCGGTGCGACGCGATAAAAACCGTCGGATGGAGACGACCGTTAGCATTGGGGCCCATACGCATGTGTTGAGGTTTGCAGGTTTAACCCAAAGTCGTGATTTAAATATAAGCGCGGAAGCTGGGATGGTCAATTAATATGGTTTTAATAACCCAAAGTATTATGTCACGTATTAAGGGTGTAGGCCATATAACTACGATTGTGAAGTAAGTGCCCAATGAAAATATGGGGACTATGAATTGGCTGAATTTTAGAAGCGCAGAGGAGTTGAGCGCATAACATAAGGGCTTGGAATTAATACCTCAAATCTCAGAGATTTGAGGTATTAACACTCTCAGATTTAAGTGTTGAAATTGCCAGTCTAGAATAAAGGGAGGTTGTGAGTTGCCCGAGATGTGAAGTTGATTGGGGGAAGAAAAAAAATTGGATGCATTCACACACAGATTGAGGTTGGGACCAAGGTAAACCGGGGCTATGGGTAGTCCCCGTTGTCAAAGCAGTGGAAGCAACTACTTTGAATACGCAATGGAGGTTGATAACTCAGATTTACAGAATCTGGAATTGAAGATAGAGTGTCTTGGAGATTGCAGAGTTGAAGAAATGTGTAGCAAAAGGATTCAAAAATGCAGTGAACAGGTGGAATATGCGAAAGACAGTGAACAAAGTATGCAGGACAGCTGCATGACTGCTACAGAAAGGACAAAACCAGCTAGCCAAAGGCTGAGTGAAGTTTATATACTGTAACTAAAAATTTAAATGTTTTGTTTGTTTTATATTGTTTGTGATGCAAAGGCAAGTATCCTAAGGAAAAGAAAAATCCCACTGTAACATGGAAATTTGTACAGATTGTTATATTTTTAAATGAGTTGGACAAAGGAATGAGAAGACAGAAGTCAAAGAGTCATGGCTGTTCACTCCAAATTCCTTGTGGAATACAAACAGTCATGTAATGAACTCTATATATAATATCAACTTGATATGCATAAGAGGGAGAGAGAGAGTAAGGATAGAGAATGAAAAGCATAGAAGATTGAGGCAGAGAAGATAAGGAAGAGACGAGCAGAAAGAGATGCTACTGAACAGAGCTGATATCTGAGGTAAATCAACAAGAATTTCTTGTGATAAATTGAGGAAGTTGGAGCTTCTTTATCAAGTTGAAGCTTGATAGCTGTCAGTTGTAGCTGACTGAGGTTGGAGCCTCCTATAGGTTGGTGCCTGCAGAAAATTGAAGGGATTTGGAGCTTCCTTGCAAGTTGTAGCTTGTAGAATTGAGGTTGGAGCCTCCTATGGGTTGGTGCCTGCAGAAAAATAGTGGTGAGAGGGATTTGGAGCTTGCCTTTTCATCACAACAATAATAATATGTGGTTTCCTCCCTTTATGGGTTTCCACTTATATCTGTTGTCTCTATCTGTGTTTCCTGTGTGCTGAGATGATTTATCAAATCTGCTTAATGTTTGCTGCTCTCATAATAATTTTAATGCCACATTAATTTAATACTTGCTGCAACATATTAATATTGTTCATATACTAAGGTTGATTATAAAAGTAAGCTATAAATAAGCTGATGAAAATTTGAAAAATTCTCATGTATTTATTGAACTGATTCACCCCCCCCCCCCTCTCAGTTCAACTAAAATTCAACAATCGCCAGAGTTAGGATCCACGATTGTCGTTTGACCAAAACTTGCAGGCATTAGTCTCTGCTACAATCGCCAGAGTTAGGATCCACAAGAGGCAGTTAGTCCATGTCGTGAAACACACGGGGTGCATTGAACCCAATGTCCAACAATATCCCCCCCAACACAAGTCGGGTGAGTTTCGAACTCAAGACCTGTCACTCTGATACCACTTGTTGGAATCACGATTGTCGTTAGACCAAAACCCGCAGGCATTAGTCTCCGTTACAATCGCCAGAGTTAGGATCCACGAGAGGCAGTTAGTCCATGTCGTGAAACACACGGGGTGCATTGAACCCAATGTCCAACAATCAACACCTTATAAATGAGCCACTTCAAGTGGGAAACCTCCAATACATTACATGAATGAACAATTCTTCGATGATACAAATGAAAAAACCTCCTTTCTATATATAGGAGTCCATGGAGCCACAATGTAATCCTAGTGGGGCCACAATGTAATCCTAGCCGACCTAACAATAATAATGTAAGGGCACAGTAATAAAAATATGGGGGTTATAGTGGTACAACAATAACAATAAGTGGGGCTACACTAACACAATAAGGGACTACACTATTAATATAGGGGCTTAACAAAGTATAGTCAAAATAAAGCATTTCTAGGTGTATAATATTGATTAACTAGAAATTTTATATATGTTAGTTGAATGGGTGATGTAATTTTTCATACCATATTTGAGAAGGATTAATGTAAGATGGCTTGTGGTGTGATGGATTTGATGAGAGGTCTTTAGATTGGGACATTGTACAATTTTTTGGGGAACATTGATCGAAGTGGTTGCAATTGTACAATCATTCTTGAACCAACAAGTCAACTTCCTATCTAATAATGAGACAATGCTATGACATTAGAGGATGTTTACATTATGGAGAAAGGAATTCAAGTTATGGGAAGAAATGGTATGGTTTAAGGTTTACTTATTAACTCTCCAAATGTTGTTTCCTATGAAAATTGTGTTTATGGAAAATAGAATCATGTTAGATTCCCGTTGGTGCTACAAGGACAAGGGGAATTCTAGAGCTAGTTCATAGTGATGTATTTGGTATGGTACCAATATAGTTGCTAGGTGAATATAGATATTATGCTTCCTTAATTGATGATTTTAGTAATATAGCATGGTTGTATTTCCTAAGGAAGAATTTAGATTTTAAAGAAATTTCAAGAGTTTAAATCTCTTATGGAGAACCAAAAATATAGGAATGTAAAGGTGTTGAGAACTAATAATGGAGGTGAATTATATGGTAAAGATTTTAAGTAGTTCCACAAACAAAATTTTATAGTATGGCAAGTGACTACTCCATACACTCCTAAAAACAATGTAGTCACTAAGAGAATGAATAGAATGTTGATGGACAAGGCAAGAAGCATGCATAGTAGTACATGATTGATATAAGAATTTTGGCTAAATGAAGTCAACACCAAATGTTACTTCATAAATAATTCTATGTCATTAGTGTTGGATAATAAAACTCCACATGAAGTATGGTTTGATAATATTCCATTTCCAACACATATCATATTTTTTGGTTCTCAGTGATTTGTCCATGTTCCAAAGGAAAATATCACAAATCAAGATAACAAGGTGGTAAAGTGTATTTTAATCATCTATAAGCGTAGATTGGAAGGATATAATATATGGGATCTAATGATAAGGAATACAATTTATATTTGAGATGTGATATTCACTGAAGAGACCCTCGAAAAGGAGAAAGGAATACAAAACTTAATGATTCACTTGAATTCAAAGGAATGTGACTCGGATTAGTTGATTGAGTTAGTTGAAGAGGTGGAATCTAAATAACTCTAATGTTGAGGAGATTTGGTCAAGTAAGAAAATAAAATAAAAGGCATGCCACACCTAATTTTTAGTATGTTTTTGTGTTATTTTCTACTAATGTTGAACCCATGTTAGTGAAGGAGGGAATCAACTTGAAAGATGGTAAATTCTCATCAAAATCCATGAAGTAAGAAATTGATTCTTTGAACAAGAATGAGCCATGGGATTTTCTTACATTACCTAATATATGGAATCATGTTATTTGCAAGTGGGTGTTCAAGAAAAGGTTGAACACAATAGGTTAGTTTGAGAAGTACAAGGCTCAACTACTGGTAAAAGGTTATTTCCAAAGTCAAGGAAGTTGAATTTTGTGAGATATTTTCCCTTATTGAAATTATAACCTACATTTGAGTATTAATGTATCTAGGTACAACATTTGATCGAGATAGAAAATATTGATGTACGGATAATATTTTTCCATAGCGACCTAGAGCAATAAATCTACATGAGGTAGGTTGAAGGATTTATAGTAAAGTGTATGGAGAATATAGTTTGAAAGGTAAGGAAGTTCATATATTATATCAAGAAATCACCCAGGATGTGGTACCAAATGTTTTGCAAGTACATCTAGGGATTGATATTTATGAGAAGCTGAGCTAATATTTGTGTATTTCCAAGTTGGAACAAAAGTGTTTCATATATATAGTTCTATATATCGAAGACACATTTCTAGTTGGAAATGACATGGTGCAATTCGGAAGGTGAAGATGCAACTATATTCCAAATTATCCATCAAGGATCATGGTTCTACACATTTCAATTGTGGAATGTATATCAACGAATGTTACAGAATTAGGAAATTTTGAGTGAACCAGAGGAAGTAAAGTGAGGAAATTCTAAAGTGTTTCAACATGTAGGATTGTAAACTGATAAAGGTAGTAAAGCCTATTAGGGAAAGAATAATTGTGTATCACTATACAAATGCAGAAGAAGAGAGAAAGGGCATGACATGTGTTCCATATGCAAGTGCTATATGAATTATGATGTATGCAATGGTGTAAACTTGATTGGATATTGCTCATTTAGTGGGAATATGTAGTAGGCACATGAGAAAAACTATAAAGGAGAATTGGTTTACTGTCAAAGGATTATTCATGTATTTGCCTGGAACAAGTAATCACATGCTATACTACCTTGGGAAACCTAATGAACATATTAAAACAACTATATGAGGATTTTTTGATGGTTATTTATTTGGAAATCTAGACAGAGGAGGGTTAACAAACATGTATGTATTCTTGTTTGAGAAAGGTATTATTTGGTTGAGTAAGAAACAACTGATTATGGTACTATCTATGATAAAATATAAATACATGGAAGCCATACTTGCAAGTAAGGATGTAGATTGGTTGCAATACCTTTATTTAGAGATATAGCTTGCTCAACTAGTAGTAAGGTTAGGTTGTGACAACTAGAGCATAATATTTTTAGAAAACAACCATACTTAACAGTCAAGGAAAGAACACATTGATGTGAAATTCCATTTCATTAGAGATATGTTGGAAAGAAATAAGGTGATGTTGGAAAATATTGACATAGTGAAGAATGTTGCATTGTTTTTAACAAAGTATGCTAGTTTTGTGAAATTCTCTTGGTGCATAAACGAGTTATGCCTGGGTGCCCTAGTTCAACATAAACGTGGTATTAATAGTTCATGCAAAGAAGAAAACAAGTGGTACACCCTTAATGCAGTGTAATATTTGCAGGTAGCCTTAATAAATTATAATTAAGTTGGTTCACTAACAGGTTAGTGAAGACAACTAGGAGGGAACCTTAAGAAGTCTAGATGTGGAAAATTAACCAGAACAAGTAGTCACTAGGAAGGCCAAAAAAATGTTGATGAGATGGTAAATTAATATTTGAGTTGAAGGCAAGTCAATGGCCATGTCAATGGGTCAATAATCAAGTCAAGATTAGTTATCTCAGTCAAAGATGACAAGAAACTAACCAACTAATGTACTTTGATAACAATGGGATGGAAGTTGGGAAAATGCACATAGCTAATTGAGCCTAGTGGTTAAATGGAAATAAACTATAGTCACAATTGGTCAGAAAATAATTTAGGAATATTGAGGTTCTCAAGATATTGGATAATTATTCTCAACCACATGTACTAATTTAGAAGCTATGAATCAGCATTTGTAGTGCTTATAAATAGAGCACGACATAAGTTTGATAAATGATGATGAAAGAAAAAATAATGATCAATACAGATTGGAAGGGTTATGAATGTATTGGTCATAGGTGTGGACCTAGTTTGATGTTCATTGTAATCTTGCTTTGATTTTTAGTTAAGAATATAAGGGCATTGAAGCACAAAGGTTGGTTAGTTTTCCTAGTTAAGGGTTTCCAAGGTAAAAATATTTGTGTGTTTTGTGAATATTTATAATGGTTGGTTATTCATTTTCTATTATGTATGATATATCATATGGATTTAAATATTTATTTTAATTACTCTTCCAAATTGGTTTACATGTATATTCAATTCTATAACTAGACAAATATTTTGTATTTGAACTCTAAATTAGTTGCCTAAGGCTCAACAACAACATTGGTAGAAGTTGTCACAAAGGAAGAAATAATACATGTGGGTATCATGGGACTAGAAGGGCCAACTATGGCCTTTTAAATCATGGTGGAGGTGAACAATGATGGAATCCCATTGGTGGCTAGAAACAATAGGAATTTAACCAATGATTCCAACACTTACCATTGTAACAAAAATAGACGTGTCAATGGAAAAAAAATAATTATTCAATAACTAGGTGATGCTGATAAGAAATATAATGCCGTTGTCTATACTAGGAGAGGATGCAAGACCAAAATATGGATGAGGAGAATGAATTATATGAGTCGGAAGTCCAAATTGAGCATATAAAAAAATGTGCAAAACTAGTTGAAAATTTTTAAAACATCAATAAATTCGTTCATAGTGACTATATAACATATTGTGATTAAGAAGTTACAAGTGTTGTACATTACCTTTATGTGTTCCATGTGAAAAATATCTATAATGCCCAAAGCTAAAGGAATTGGTCGTATATGAGTTGGTATTATAGGTTAGCCATGAGAAAATCCTTCTATGTAATCCAAACAACATGATATAACCCTATGAGATTGCTACAATACAACAAAAGTATCCCCTAAATAGAAATAAAAACTACTTGAATGTAGTACCAAACTATGTGCCATAGCAATAGGAGATGCAACATGAAGTGATTTTCTACAATCCTTATAATGTACCTTGCATATACCCATTACATACCATATAAAAATCACGAATTTCAAAGTAGTTGACATCGTGAGGTTAAAACAATTAAGTCCACAATTTTCTAAGAAAACGTAGTGGCACATCCGTTTTATTGAAAATATATTTTTCAAAAAACATAAACCACCTATCTATTCAATGGTCTATAAAAAACTAGTAAATGCATCAATCCATGCAAATACATTTATTTTTATAGGATGATGTAAAATGGTTTTAGGGTCAATAAACAAGGTCATGAGATCTTGTTTTGAAACTCATAAATATTTTACCTAGTTTCTATCTAACTTTTTCCTATGGTATTTATAAATATTGGTCTTATATTTGAAAATATAAGATAATTTCTATCAGGTAGTGGTAATGGAAGATGTAATTCTCTCCAATGATGTAGTGAAAGGTATGAAGATTCTATGGTGTTTCTAAAGCAACAATTAGGATTTGACTTAATAACATTGTTTGGGGGTAAGGTTGAGTTTTTAGTTAATTCAAATTTTGTTCTTATGTAGAATCCATGAAAATATAATTTATATGATGAATTTAAATAGGAATAAAATATGTAGAAATTAATTGTAGATTCAATACTGCTCATGTAATTTTCTAAAACATAAGACTCAAATATACACTACTCATATGCAGAAAGAAATTCACGATTGAGAATAAATGTCAAAAGCGTGCATCATAATTTAACATGCATACACGAGTGTTATGCAGAATTATGATCTACAGATAAATCAAATTCCCTAAGTGTGGTGCTAGGCACTTAGGCCAATATATGAAATACTTTGCTAACACTTTCTCTAAAATAAGCAGACATACAGAATGATAGAAGAACCTACTTGTAATCCAAGCCCTTCTCCTTCTCCTTCTGTCGCTTTTGTTATCACCTTCAATCCAACTCAGATTTCTAGATTGATTCATGCAAGCATAAATAGAGAAAAAAAAAAGATTGCAATATACAGATGTCTACTTATCTTAATCACTCAAATAGATTAGATGTGAAACATATATATCATTCAAGAATATATTACATGAAAAATAGAAACATAAAGAGATACATATATGGGAAAATGAACAACAATGTTTATTAAAGAGTAGAAAGGGGAGGTTACAACCAATGATCGATTTTATGCCACCAGCTCCAACTCCATCCTAGCCTCATCACATCCAACATCACACCAGTATCATATCAGTACTTTCACTCTCTTAAATGAGAATCCAACAACATTTCTTTACCAAAATTCTTCCTTTTCTAGCACTAGGATCTGTGCTCAATTTATAGGGAAACGGATGGTAGTTTCTCAATGAATTTCTTTCTAATAATAAGAAATACATGTTCCCAAGTTCAGATGTTTTAGATGGACACTTGGATTCGAAGTTTGACACATATGGACTCTTCTAGAAGGCACTGGCCATGTGGAGATTACCAGAACAATGAAAATTCCGCTCCCAAGTGACCAACACACTCTTGAATGTTGGGAAGTGCATTATAGTGCACCCTTGAATGGAGGATGTTTCACATGCAACATGGTTAGTCCCTTTAGAGGCAGTGTTGGTGAGTTCATAAGTCGTATAACATATACTTCAAGCCTTGGAAATCTCACAATAGAAGCCATGAATGAATTGTTCTTCTCTTAGGGAATATAGAAACTGAAATGTAAGGGGATGATAGACCCTATTTCATTAGTCCTGGGGATGATTTCCATTTGACCGGGTCATGGAGGATGATGCCCAAATTGACCTATAACAGCTTCCCCCTAAAACATGAAGTGAAAATAATAATAATAATATTTTTGAATGAGATGATTTAGGACATGATGAGCTGGAACTGAAGTGGAGTGGCGACCTGCATCAATCTTACAATACACTACATGATATTTTCATCTTAATCAAAAAAAATTGAGGGAGGCATTCCCATGCTCATCACATAAACTATCTAATAAAATTTACATAGTGCAGAAAGTCGTCTACATTGGAATGTTTCCCAATATAGACATGCCTACAGATATAGTCCCATGTTCGGATGACAATCTGTATGTAAGGTAATCATAAATATTATGTGTACAACAATCCTGAGATCGTAGCACGGATGGCTGAAACTAGATCCGAGGTCTTCTTATATCATTCACTCGATCGTTCGGGTACAAGTCTAGCCATGCGAATATATGATTTGTAGTCAAACATGGTAAGACATCGTTTGATTATTAGCCAATGATGTGAGTTGTTAAAAAACGCAAGAGAACCACAATTGATGTTAATTTATCTCAAGGTATTACAGTACATTTTGTAAGGCATGAATATATGATTTGATGTCGAACGCCAAACAAAATATTTTGGTCAAAGGTCCGGAAGTGAGGATCTTGTCAATGTTGTAACAAGCTTCATGGTACGGGAAGATGATGTTTCTAAGTAAACTTCCTGCATGATAATTTGATGTCGACAGGAAGTCACTTTATCGTGAAATGGGAGTTACTGATTTCGGAGACAAAATGTGACTTGATATAGCAATGTTCAGGGATGACTGTCATGAAAATGAAGGTTTATGAGTATTACAGAAGGATGAGTATTCACCGGATGACTTCTCTTGAACATATCAGTGACACTGAGATGATTTGGCAGTATTGACCCAAAACCAAAGTGAAGGTATGATGAACCATAGGTATGAATGAACCGTCAAGAATATTACCTTACCCAAAAATTCACAATGATGGAGTGAAGTTTCATGTTCAAGAGCGACCTGCTACCGTAAAAATTTTGTTCACTTTCCCAAATTTTCCCGATAATTTGTCAACCAGTAACTCCTTATTTTTTAACAAGATTGAGGATGATAACATATGATTGATCTATAATTCAACCCTTTGGGCTAATATGCATTGCTATTTAATAATTTAATGAGTCTAGAGATAAATGAAACTCGATTCTTTCCATGATCGACAAACATGTCACTATTTTATGCTTTAATGAGCCTAACGACAGTGATAGCCCGATCATTTTTCATATTTAGAGAGTTTGAAAAAGAGGAAAAAAGAAAACTCCATGAGTCCTTTTTCATAAATGTATCGCTCAAATACAAAAAAGTGTAAAATGATATCTGAGAGAACCTCCTAGCCATGTTCGACTAAGGTTTTCCTTTTTCGTAAATAATATATCTCAGTTTGGAAAAGGTTAAACTTATACTCAGTATATGTCATTTCATTTACTTTTACGAGCTCGAAACAAAAAGTGCTCGGCAATATTTTCATATTATCGAAGTCTGAAAAGAGCTAAAAGAAGACTCTAGGGGTCCCTTTTTCGTCGTTATCGAAGCTCGAAAAAGAGATAAAAGTGCACTTCAAGTCCTTTTTCATTTTTATCAAAGCTCGAAAAATAAGGATAAAGTATGCTTTGTGGTCAAATCATTTTTTAAATAAGTGTGCACGACTAATCTTCTATGTCAGCTGTAAACCTATTCAAAACAACACCAAATGGATTAAAAGTACCCGTTTCATGATAAAAAACCATAGTCATAGCAATAAATATGATTTTCAAATAATCAAATGACTAATTAAAAGAGTTTTACTGTTCATTTTTACCATTTGAAAGTTACCAATTTCATTTTGGAGCTCTGAACCTGGTTTTGACCCTAAACTTTAGCTATTGATTGCGATCGATTTTGTGGACGAATTTCCTCTCCGCTTGATCCAGGTTCCTCCTCTTTCTTTAGTAGTCCCTTTTCTTCATTTCATTGCAATTTTTAAGGGATTTGGGCCCTTTGGGGTAAATTTATTTTGCAAACATGGAAACGCACCCTTGAATGTTGAAAGGTGTGTTGCAGTGCACTGGAATTGAAGGCCAGGTGCACTTGCAATGCACTATCCCTCACCTAGGGGTGCATCGGGCGCAATTCACATTTTTTTCTTTATAGTGTGCCCAAATTTTTCCTAGTTTTTTGCATGAAATGGGTTCTTATGAGTCTTATGGTTGTGTTTCATGGATTCAGCGAACCAAAATGACAATTACTTAGAGGAAAAGAGAACATGAGGAACAAAAAATGATTGCCCTAAATGATCCAAGTACTGTAAGAGCCCTCAGAGACTGTGGGTTACTGAAGTACTTTAGACTATAGGGTATGAGGCAACAGATGGAACTATTGGAGTTCCTTGTTCGTTCATGGGATCCAACGATTGAGGAATTTCATATTGGGGACAAAGTGGTCCCAATTTTAGTGGAGGATATGAATTTTCTTAGAGGATTGTTGAGGAGAGGCCTACCCATTTCTCTTTTAGGGTCTACTCTTGGAGGAGAGACAGTGAGAGATTATATATTGCATTATTGCAATCCAAGGGAAGATCCTAGCAAATACGGGAAAATAAACATCCATGATTTTCATGATTTTCCATTGAGAACCATTATATTCACGATACCAAAGCTTGATGGTACCGATACACTACACGTAGCAAGCAGATATTATATGCAGTATGTACTAGAGTTATTGGAACCAACAGTTTTCAACTGGGCTGAAGTTGTACTCTCTCAAATGAAAGAACAGTTGAGCAAGACAAAGGGAGGAAGGAAGAAAATTTTCAATTATGGTTTGATCCTCATTTCTTTTTCCTTAGAGCAGATTCCACTGATGCAACCTCAACGTGTGACGTTGGGTATATCTAACCCTAGAGATCCAAGGATGCAGATATGGGTAGAACTGATGGCTAGACATGCTGGTCAATCGACCATCGTGTTATTGACTGCAACTTCTCTTGGTTCAGGCAACGGATTATCACCATCGATGACTATGCATATGCAGGCATCGACTTCCTAGGAGATCTAGATTGAGTTTTACCGGAAGGCGCTCAATGGGGTGTAATTGGTAAGAATGTTTTGACTGTGTTTTTTTATTTTTCTAAGGTTTATACATGTTTTTGTATTTTAATTTTTTTGCAAGAATAAACTAATTTTTTTATGTATGTAGATGTAGGTCATGTTCGACCAGTGGGACAGCTAGAATAGGGAGTGGATGAGCAAATATATAGGGTTTTCGGGAGAGCATTTGGATATGGCTAAGACTCTTGCTGAGCTTCAGCAGCACATACAGGGGTTGACCTTCGGGATTTCGAATTGCTGGATCGAAGAGTTACCCATGCGACTACAGCGCCATACTATTGGCATTCCAAATTGCTAGATGTGGTTACTACATAGGATAGCTAGATCAGTAGCATGTTATCATGAGAACCACTAGTTTACTTTTGACATGTTGCATAAATTTTGAGGTCAGATGACCAATGTGTCTTGGGCACAAATTTTGTGAAAACCTATAACTATCTATCTATTTGTTTTTAGTGTTTTCCTATGTTTATTGTGAAATATTATTCAATTATGTGAATGTATCTTCACACGTGTTGAAAATGTCTATTTATAACATAATTCACTAAAGAATCAGTTAATGTGTTCAAGTTTCTAGATATGTGTTGATATTGAATGAAATCAAAATGTATTTCTAAAAGTAAAAATCTTAGGAACATACGATGAAGTGTTGGATTTATTATAGTATAAACACTAGAAAGTTGTAGTACCACAAGTTGTGAGCCTAACCTAATAATGATGCGGTTAATACCAAATGAAATGGAATCAAAGAGAAGTTCGATCAACGCACTATACTCAGCGATATTGTTTGTAGATCGACCGATACAAATCCCTTAAAAACTCACTAACTCGTCGTTCAAAGAAAAAATGGCCCACGCTGCAGAGGATATATTTTGTGTACTACGACTAGCACCATTAGCATACCCAATGTATGGTTCTTAAGATTCAGAAATCTGCGATGAAACATAAATAGGATTACTAACTTCAAGAAAACTCTTGAAAAATAAACTAAGACAGTAAATGAAAATTAACAACATATATATAATATAATAAAACAGTATACTACACTTGTGTTTAAGCATAGTAACGTTTCAGATACAACCCATTTCAAGGCTGCGCCAATGGAATTCCATTGTATTCTTCCAACTCATAGGCACCCTTAGCAAGAACTCTTTTGAAAATATAGGGGCCATGTCATAATGGATCAATTTTTCATGTGCCTATTACATCAGCTTCTTGATCATAAATAAGGACCATGTCACCCTCTGAGAAGATGCGAGGTTGGACATGTTTGTATTATAGTGCCTTTAAATGTCTCTTATGTGCTTCATTGGCCAATTGGGCTTCACGACGCGTTTCATCAAGATGGATGAGGTTAAAAAGACATGATTCTTCAACAGAGGTGTCAAGTAACAAGTCGATTGTAATTTTTAATGACGGTATTTCACATTCGATTGGTAAGATAGCTTCCAAACCATACAACAATTGAAAGGGGGTAAATCCGGTTGTGTTTATCACTGAGGTTTGTTACACCCATAAAGCCAAGTATAGGATTAAATGCCAATTTCGTTTATGAACTCCTATCATTTGTTGAATAACTCATTTAATAATCTTGTTAATAGCCTCAACTTGTCCATTTGATTTTGGATAATAAGGAGTATAACTATCATGGGACAATCCTAATTTGGCAGTCAACTCATTCATCATATGATTGCGAAAATGCGAACCATGATCTATTACTATAGCTTGTGGAACCCCGAAACCGTGAAATGATATGACTAAAGAAAAAAAATGCAGTTGTTTGTCCTATGTTGTTGAATGTAGGTATCGCTTCGGCCTACTTGATAAAGTAGTCTACTGTGACAATAATATAACCATGCTCCTAGAAAAACGAGGGTTACAAGTCATGAAGTCAATGCCCCTTTTTGAAAATGGTCCCATAGAGACAACATGATGCATTGGTGCTGGCGGTTTGCGGATTTTATGATAAAATATCTGGCATGCATGACAACTTCTGACTGTGAAGACGTAGTCGCGAAACGTGGTAGGCCAAAAGTAGCTTACCTGGAGTATCTTCTGCGCAGTAGCATATCTAGACAAGTGTCCACCACAAGCCCCAACATGACAATCATTTAAAACCTTTTTGGCCTCCTCATGAGTGAGGCACCTTCTTAAAATTGTATTGACACCATGACGATAAAGTGTATCACTGATGATCAGATAATATTTGGCTTGGTATCGAATACGTCGTTGGTCAGAGCGAGAGGTATCAGGCCGAAAAGTATGGGTCTGGAGATATGAGTTAGGCACCTTCTTAAAATCCCCATACCAAGGATCATATGATATAATCAGAAACAGAGACATATTAGGAATATATGGTTCTGATGTAGTAGCATTACTATCAGAGGGAAGGTCACAGAGAAGCTCAACCAAAACTAAAGACTTCTTTGACTTGGATTTAATGAATTTGAAATTATATTCCCATAAAATGAAAATCCATTTTGAATTCTTGCCCCCCAGAAATTGACATGATAAGATATAATTCATGGGGTTGCAATGAAAAATGACAACGGTCTTATGGAACATTATATAGTGGTGAAATATTTGGACGGCTTGAATAGCCACCAAGGCAAGTTTTTATAGGTATGAATACTTCACTTCCATATCATTGAGATTATGACTCAAATAATAGACCAGATGTTCTATCCCATTTTCTACTTGGACTGATACCATAGCAATGGTCATATCAGCTGTGGTGATATATAATAAATAATCACTCTAATAATTTGGGGGATACATTAGTGATGGTCAGACAAGTGTATCCTTGATAGAATCAAAAGAAGCTTGCACAACCTTATCCCAATGGAAAGGATTCCCCTTTTTCAAGAGTCGAGTAAATCCTTTATCCATTTCGGCATAGTTGGGTATGAACCTCCTTAGGAAGTTAGCCTTTCCATGAAGTTTCTGTAACTGATGCAATTTTTATGGTGCAGGAAGATCAAGAATAGCCCGGAATTTCAGTGGTTCGATTCAAATTCCTTATTTTGAGACGACAAATCCTAGAAAACAACCAGAACCAACACAAAACACACATTTAAGTGGATTGACTCATATTTTGTAGTGTCGGTAGTGTAAAAATATACCTCTCAAATGCATCGGGTGATCAGTCCAGTTTTGTGAGTGCGCTGGTAGATCTTCTAGATAGGGTTGAACAATGTGAATGATGTCATTGAAAGCATAATCCATTTCTCTCTGAAAAATTTCCCCAACATTCTTTAAACCAAACAGAAGTTTCCGATAAGAGAATGTGCCTTAGGGACAGATGAATACTATCTTATATTGGTCCTCTAGACATATATTGATTTGATTGTAGCCAGAAAATTCATCCATGAACGAAAATATTTCGCATCCAACACAATCATCAATAATCTGGTCGATAAAGGGAGTAGCATATTGTCTTTTGGACAAGCAAGATTTACATCCCGATAATCAACACACACTCTGATGGTCCCTTGTTTTTTCATAACAGGAACAATTTTGGAAACCCACTAAGTTAGTGGAATAGGGTATATGAAACCAGCACACAAATTTTTTTCAAATTTTGCTTCAATGGAAGCAGCCTTCTTCCGATGAATAGGACAAAGGCGTTGACGTACCATATTGACATAAGGGTACACATTAATAGTGTGTTTAATGATACTAGTATCTGTGCCTGACATTTCCTCATAAGACCAATAAAATACATCACGAAATTCATGAAAGAGAGGGTGATATGTTTCGAGTTCTAATGGAGACCAAGACACGTCGACATGAATGTTTTCTACAATGCCAAGTTTGGTCGAAATATCGATAGAAATGGTTTCTTCAATATTTGATAAATTTCGCTCAGATTCTATTTCATTAATAGGAAAAGAATTTGAAAAGAATGTTTTGTTCAATGGTTTATAAATCTCAATAAGATTATATTCTTCGTAATCCTGAAGATGGGAGCGATGATGATTATCTTCCCATGGTTCTCCTTCTTGCATCATGGATTCCACAATATTCTCATCTGTCAAGAAAGTTGAGCAAAAAGGATCAGATGGAGTACCAAAATCTAATGAACAATCAACCCAAACGACTAGCAACGATTATTTCGGATTCACCGCCCAAGCCATGTAGATTTATTTCTATGCTAACTCAATTGGGTTGGTCGACAGGAATTCATCCAACTTAAAAACTTCAGAATCACTTGTAATCTTCCTTAAGCCAGATGGAGTGGAAGATATCATGTAGCAGGTCTCTATGCTTGCGATTTCTGTCGGCATGTGAAAATAATGCAAAGGTTCCCATGAGGGTGGAATCCTTTAAGAGTCCTGCACCAATCTTCTGAAGTGCGAGTTGGGGTGTGTGAACTAATGGAATCCTTCCAGTTACCTGGGAACTAGAGGAAAATAAGGATAGTTTATTGATGACTGTGATGACACCTTTATGTGGAAAGGCGATCATTCTAAAATATGTAGAGGCGATCACAATCATATCATATACCCATGGCCATTCGAATAAAATATTATAGTCAAGGGGTCTATCAACGACCTTAACTTCAACATTTATTGTTTTTCCTCCTATTTAAACTTGCAGGTTATTGATGATACCGCAAGGCATATATGTAAATCCGTCAAAAACCTCCAATGTCGTAGGCGATTGAGATAGGCGCAGTGAGCCAAGCAACTTCCAGCAGTTTAGAGACATAATGCATGTAGATGCTCCCTCATGAATAATAGTATGATGAACAAGGTGATTGAGAAAAATTACTTGTATGGAGAATGCCAATTTTGTCGGTAATTGCGGCACATAGCCCGTATGATTAAAGACTACGAGATTGGAATCTGTCGGACCAATTCCACCAATTTCTGACAACAAAGCTTGCTTCTGGGAGGGAAAATTTTGAAGCACCTCAAGCGCTGACATAGTTGAAGGGGATTGAGCCAAATCTTCAACTATATTATAATTTTGAGCAGCTCGAGCTCGATGAATAAATGTCGATTTATGAACAACTCCCTTCAGTGGCTTAATTGTCAATTCAGGAATAACAGTTGGCGGTATCGATTCTGTAGATTTATTCATGGTCAAGGTAGTGGGTTGATCATTATTCTGACTACCATAATATTTATTATGCGTTGACACCAAAACATTTTTTTATGGCTTCGCGAGAGACAGCATAAGCACTTGGGAACTAGAAGTTGGATCCGTAGCAACCAAATTTGTGTTCAGATTCGAAAATGGATCTGTAAACACTGCGGATGCATGTGAGTTCTTAACCAATCTTGAGACTTTAGCATGGTGACGATAGTCTCAAACAAAGTGTTCCTCATTATAGATTTTGCAAGGGTAACACGATTTCTGATTTCCAGTCGATTGATCAAATGATATTTCTTGTTGGGTAGAAGTTTGCTTTTTCTTTGATTTCCCTTTTTTCTTACTTCGGAGTTGCTTGTCACTTTTTCCCTTATCAAATGACAAGACATGGATTTAAGAAGAAGGAACAAGATCAGATGTAGTAGAGTGGTGTGTGCTTACAGTACCGATCATACCATCGCCAGCATGATTGTCCTTAGATGGAGGAGGAACAATAAAATTAGATCGCGACACATTGGGAATTTTTTCGTAAAGCATTCTTGACTGAGTGTAAATCAAGTCTAAATATTGGGCACAAGAACCCTTATTCCATCCTTAGCCACATCCTCAGTTATAGATGGTAACGGGGACTTAATGAACCACTCAGCAAGGAGCTGATCAAGAACAAATGTCTTAACCATTCAATGATGGAGACACCACTCATGAATATGATCAGAAATGTGAGTAGCATTAGTCTATTTAAAATTAGTCAAGAGTTCCGCTCTAGTTTCATATCGTATGGGTAATCGGAAGTGGGTCAAAAATATAGTAGCTAGGGAAGTGAAATTATCAAAAGAATCTATTGGTAACTCAATGTACCATTTCACAGCCGAACCAATGAGCGTACGCTGGAAAAGACGTAGTTGAACAGAGTCATCATTGAGGGAGTTAGATGAACACCACAAATGATAATTCATAACATGCATCAATGGGTCTTCCCCAAGGTTTCCATTGAACTTAGGAATATCTGAGGGTAATTTATGAGGTATCACCAGACACCAAGGAGTGTAACTGATTGGATCATTGGCGAGCCGATTTAAATCCGGTAACTCTAAAGTTACAAAAAAGGGAAATTATCGATTTAAGTCGGGTTGAGAATAGCCATAGTATGATGGAATTGCTTGGGAAATAGACCTTTGAGCACCAACATAAGGAATTTTTTTGCTGATAACCTAGATAGGGGTTGTTTTGAAAAGAAAATGCTTGAGGATTCTGTTGACCAAAACCTGGGTACGCTACTTGTTGAAATGAAGGTTGTGGCATTTTCACTCGTGGCTACTAAGGGGTCTGTCCACCAATATTATAACCCAAAATAGGATAGCTTGGATTAGGTTGAGGATAGGTATAACCTGGTTGTGGTTGCGACATCCCATAATATGGTAATCCAGCTTGTGAATAAACGATTCCGGATATAGGTGGCTGTTGTAAACTAGCCGAAGGAGTTGGAGTCTGAGGGCCCAACACTTGAGTTTATTGGGTTGAAGGACAAGCCTGAAACGGTTGAGTTACAACAGTTTGAGTCTGTAATAGGGGCATGGATGTATTAACAAGCGAAGTTGATGTGGGTGCAACAAGTTGAACCAGTTCATACGAGTGTACAATAGTTTGTGGTTTGATGGGTAGAGTGGGATTCCACTGAAAAACATTCATTCTGACATTAGGATGACCAAATAACGATGGATTACTATCAAAATGGGTCACCATAGGTTTCCACCCAGCATGAGGAGTATAATAAGATGGAAAATATTGTTCTCCAAATTCAGGGAGTCTAGTTGAAATTGTACTGGATGGAATAGAACCAGATGGACCAGCTTGATATTGCCTTGATGATGAGTATAAAGGATAAATTCATTCAGTACTCAATATGGATTTACCAGTTATAATACCAGACAATGAAATTGGTGAAGTCCATGGGTTTGAGGATGTACCAGAGAAGGTTCCAGGTAAATATTGGTAACCAGGTGGGACAGAAGGGCCACCATATAGATGTGACTGGTGAATTTTTGAACATTGATGGAGTAGCAAGAGCAGGTGTTGTTGCAACCGGAATAGATGGTCCATCCGAAGATGTTGCCTCAGGCATGGTTATTCGACCAAATGTATACCCTATTGGATCTACAGGAACTCTAATAGACACAAGATCAACAAAATTAGAGGAATGTGATTGAGAAAAATACTCGTACAGGTAAAGCTCTACCCCAAAATGAGTTGGAGTTAAAGGTGTTTCGTCTTGTGGCATTTCGTCTATCAAAATTAAACCAGGTGGAAGGATTTTTATTTCATGCCGAAAGTATATTTCAGGAGGTTGACTGCACGATATGGGAGACTCAATGGATACAATAGATTGTGGGGCAACCGATACAGGAACAACTTCTGGTCATTTGACTTCGAGATTCAAATGTTCTGGAAAAAAAGTGATAGGATCCGAATCAACTTCCAGTTGAACAACGTCGGGTTCGGGAGGTACGGTCTCACAGATTGGATGGATCGTGACCACGAGTAGCCGTGAGCACTCCATCTCAACAATAGTAGATGTGAGGATGATGTCGCACCAGAGGTACTGATAGTACTAGTTTCGGTAGAGTGATGTCTCCTTTACCGACCAAAAATGGCTTCTGGTGGTAAAGGTGGTTTCAGTGCTATTTTACGCGAATGAAGGGGAAAGGGATGTTCTTCTTCCATGATGACTAATTTATTTTATGACCAAAAACAAATAAACAAAATAAAAGGGTAATTATAGGAAAAATATTTACCAAGTAATTGTGAACTACAGAATACCTCCTGGCGAACCAAGAAGTACGGGCAGACAATATCCCCGAATGTTGTGTTTGGTGTATCAAAAGTTACAAGGTGGCTGACTCGGTTCACTATGTATGGATAGCAACCTAAATTTTTCCTCCCAAATATACCCGAAGGTACATGGAGGTCCAAGTCCGTATTAGTGCGGTTTAATGTAAAACCGCACAGTGAGAGCACCCCCTTATACTTTTCATACTAGAACACCGCTCTATATACCCGAATGTACATGGAGGAGCTCTGATATAATTACGTGCGTGGATTGAGGTATCACACTCGGAATGTATCTCATTAAAGTTACTGACAGCTGCTATGTTTAACGATGTCATAACACGTCTCTAGCCTAGACCTTCTAAATGTTATCGTTATGGTTCCAATGCTTTCTTAGGTAAATGATGTAAATTTTATGTTGATCTTGTTTAGAAATTTTTTCTTTGAGGCTCACTGTGTGATGTGATGGAAATTCCTAAAAATTCAAACTAAAATTATAAGCAAACTTTTCAATTTTAGCTTTTTCAATGAAAATCCTAGCTACTAAGGGAAAGAGCAATCAGTTTTTAGAGAAAACAACAAAGAGCACAAAATTAAATGAAAATTTCCTAACTTGTTCCTATGCAACACACACCATTCACTATATGCACATGCATGTTTTTCTATTCAGCTCCCTTAATGTGAAAGCAAGAAAGGAAACTATATGCATCAAATGAACAAAAACAAATGTTTTCTTCTTTGAGAAGCAAGGAATATAATAACAATTTATCTTTTAGGAAAAAATGAAGAATGAAACTACAAATTTTTCCTACAAGAAACGAAGAATAAAATGACAATTTCCTTTACGAAAAAAAATGGATCTAATGGAGAAATTAAATACTTTGAATTTGATTTTCCAATGATAAATAAAAACACTAAAGAGACATTAAACAAATTTACTTTTCAAAGGAGGAAGAATCTGGAAATTTCACTGGTCTCTAAGAGGTATCATATAGTCTAGAATACAACAAAAAAATGGCTGAGAATGTTATAAATGGAAAATTTGAATGGAATTTGGTTGGCTAAGGGGGAAACACAGTATCTAAGGGGAGACAGTGCATTTCAATGCACCCCTGAGTTGGAGACAGTGCACTGCAGTGCACTGTGTCTTGAACAACAATGCCTTGGGCACAACAGTGATTGAAAATGCAAGCTACAGAACACACTTCTAATGTAATTATTTTATTCAAAATTATAATAACTGAAATTAGATGCTACTGATGAGGATTAACAGAGGCAAAAACACCATGAATGATAGGAAACTCCCTAGTGGAGTCACCGATTTGTTATGCAAAACTATGATATATGGATAAATCAAATTACCTAATTGTGGTGGTAGGCACTTACAAAAACAGATGGAAGAATTTGCTAACACTTTCTCTAAAATCAGCAGACACACAAAATGATAGAAGAACCTACTTGTAATCCAAGCGCTTCTCCTTCTCCTTTTTTCGCTTTTGTTATCGCCTTCAATCCAACTCAAATTGCCAGATTGATTCCTGCAAGCATAAACAGAGAAAAAAAAACAGCTTGCAATATACAGATGCCTACTTATCTTAATCACTCAAATCGATTAGTTGTGAAACATATATAGCATTCAAGAATCCATTGAATGAAAATTAGAAACATAAAGAGATACATATATGGCGAAATGAACAACAATATTTATTAAAGAGTAGAAGGGGGAGGTTACAACCAATGATCGATTCGATTCCACCAGCTCCGTCTTCATCCCAGCCTCATCACATCCAACATAACACCAGTATCATATCAATAATTTCACTCTCTCAAATGAGAATCAAACACCATTTCTTTACCAAAATTCTTCCTTTTCTATCACTAGGATTTGTGCTCAATTTATAGGAAAACTGATGGTAGCTTCTCAATGAATGACTTTCTAATAATATGCAAGACATGTTCCCAAGTTCAAAGGTGTTAGATGGACAATTGGATTCAAATTTTGATAGATATGGAGTCCTCTATAAGGCACTGGCCATGTGGATATTCCCATAACAATGAGAATTCCGCTCCCAGGTGACCGACACACTCTTGAATGTCACGAAGTGCATTTCGGTGCACCCTTGAATGGAGTGTTAGGTCTCTTTATTACTAGTATAGTCCCTTATTGTCATTAGTGTAACCCCCTCATTGTTATTGTTGTACCCTTGTAACCCCAATATTGTTATTATTGTGCCCTTACATTATTATTGTTAGGTCGACTAGGATTATATTGTGACCCCATGGACTCCTATATATAGAAGGAGGTTTTTTCATTTGTATCATCCAATAATTTTTCATTTATGTAATGTGAAGGAGGTTTCCCCCTCGAAGTGGCTTATTTCTAAGGCAACGATCTCTCTTTTCTTCTATTTCTGAGTTGGTTTCATAACATTTAGTATCAGAGCTTGGGATTCTAGGGTTTCGCTGCTACAAACAGGTCATCGTGGTAGTTTCTATATAAATTTTTTTTCTACAAGGGTTCAGAAGCTAAATTTTTTATAGAGCAAAGCTGAAATCCTAAGGAACCTCATGTACAAATTTCAAATCTTGGTTCGCAATATTTTTGGAGATATGATCTGTGGAGTTTAGGGTTTTTTTAGGCTCGCGAATTTCACCTAAACAGTTCATCGTGGAACGTTCGTTATAAATTTTTTTATACGAAGGTTCAGATGCTAAATTGTTTACAAAGCGAAGCTAAAATCTTGATCCGAATGGAAAATGGCATAAACTCATGGTATTCATCTACCCATATTATCCATCCACCCATGGAATTTACCCATGGTATTGTAAATGACATAAACCCATGGTATTCATCCACCCATGATATTTATTCGCCCATGGTATTGTAAGTGACCCATGGTATGTATCCACCCATGGTATTCATCCACACATGGGATTTACCCATGGTATTGTAAGTGGTATCTACCCATGGTATTGACCTATGGTATCTACACCTATGGTATTGTATCTCAAAAAAGGCTATAAATAACAAGCCTCACTTTGTAAAAGGACATATTGTCTGCCACAATGTAGCTTCCACAGTTATTCTCTGCTTTAATAAAACAAGTTTCTTTGTGGTTTTATTTTATTTGTGTTCTCTCTTTTTTTCTAGCATCCTAATTTTGCAGATCTTGTCAGATCCATTTCAACTTTTTAGATCTTGGGGGCCTCCCCACAAGATCCGGATCAGTGGTATCAGAGCATCTGCTTTTTCTCGATCCTTCTTTGCATTTCCCCAACGAGGTCGGGGTATAAGGAGCTAGGGCTCGATCTGGTGGAACCTTTGCAAGATCATCCTCGCAAACCTCGACGGATGCCCATGGGGGACGAAAAGAAAGATGAGGGAGCAGGAGATCCTATCAAAATATTGCTCGAGGAGGCCCTTGAAAGACAAAGGAACGTGATGATGGATAACTTTGCTCAGATCCTTCAACGACTACCCACCGGCGGCGCATCTGCATCTAGCAGCCACTCTGGAGGCGCGACTCCTTTTAAGGTACAAGTAAATTTTGACATTCCCATATTTGAGGGTCAAATATGATGTCAGAGATAAATGGTTGGAATCATAGGAAGGATATTTTCGGTTCATGACTTTTCGCACCGGGAGAAGATTATTTTTTGCACTCTCAACGCTTACCCCCCATGTTAAGGACTCAGGGGAAACTCATCGTGAGAACAAGGACCGAGAACCCTCTCTCGTTCTCGACCGCCAACTTGAAATTCTTTTGAGAATACATGAACAAGATTTCATCTGGTGGGGAGCTATGAGACAAGTACATACATTGGACCATGTCAAGACACAACAAAGGGATCAAGATGTGCATGAGTTGACGAATCGTTCCATACCCTCGCGCACAAAGTTGGGTATCAAAGATTCAGAAAGACTGGGTGCTGGGGGCATCGCAGCCACTGCACAAATACATTCAGAGGAAATGGAGTTCCTTGACATCTCCTCGCTTGGTACGACATACCGGTATGCTGCCAAGATTGAGCAAAAATTCAAGCAGAAGAAGCGAGACTTTGGATCTGCGAATCAAAAGCAAGGGAAAGGTGCTTCCAAACCACAGAACAAGGACCGAGCCAAGGCATGGTGGCTAAAGACAACTCATCGAAGCCACAAGAAAAGAACAGCACCGCAAAGCCAAAGAAGGATACGGGAAAGTGGTGTGAGTTCCATAAGAGCTCCACTCACAACACAAGTGAGTGTCGGGCGAAGCAGTCGCTAGTGGCCGAGATGAGGGCTTCTGAGTCAGATGCATGCTCTGACTCCGAATTAGAACCTGAAAAGGGGAATGAAAAAGGGAAACAGATTATTGATGCGGAGCCCAACGCCACTGTTGCCACTGCGAAGATCTAGAAGGAGGAACTAGAGGATCTAGGGGAGGTGGAACGTCTCTTCCACTCCCAGATGTGGGTAAAGGGTTCCCCGCTACAGTTCATTGTCGATAATGGGAGCCAAAAGAACCTCATTTCAACAGACGCCTTTAATTATGGCTTAAGCGACCACAAATACCCACATCCATACACCATCGGTGGTTTACCCATGATTTGAGATCTTCCGCGCGGGCTGCAAGAGCTTCCCTATAGCATCAAGCCCTTCATGGATGAGGTATTATGTGATGTTGCTCCTATTGATGTTTCTGATGTATTATTAGGACAACCATACTTGTGGAAGTGTCATGCTATGTATGAGTCTCGACCTCGTGCTGTTATTATTACTTTGGGGAATCAGTTGTACAGGATACCAGAGGCACCACCTCCTGTTGCTATCTCTTTGTTATAGGTAAACAATGCACAAGTTTATTTCCCAAACCAGGAAATTAAGCTTTTCCGATGATCCATTTCTGTGGAAAGAAGAAGACTCAGGGCTACCGACCTTCCGATTAGGCTCCTCTACATGACAATAACAAATGGATAAGGTTGTGGAGGAGTACGGGGACATCTTCACCTCATCCATAGGGGTTCCTCTACACTGTCAAGTCAAGCACCCGATTGATCTGACCCCAAGTGCACCGCTACCCAATGGACCGATCTATTGGCGCTCTGGTTTAGAGACCGATGAAATCAAGAGGCAGATTTAGGAGCTGCTGCAGAAAGGTCACATCCAACCAAGTTCATCACCCTGTGGGAGCCCAATTGTGTTGGTACAGAAGAAGGATGGGACATGGAGACTCTGTATTGACTATCGGGCGCTAAACAAGATCACTGTCCGGAATAGGTACCCAATCCCACGGATTGATGACCTTCTGGACCAACTCAAAGGTGCAAAATATTTCATCAAGATTGACCTGAATTCTGGGTATCACCAGGTACCAATTGAACCTCCGATGTGTGGAAGATCGCCAAAGCCAAGAAAGGCCTTTTCACTATTGGTCATGCCTTTGTCGATGAATGCTCCGCCACCTTCATGAGGATGATGGATGACATCTCGTGGCCATTCACCAACTCATTTGTAGTGGTGTACTTGATGATATTCTCGATCTTCACCAAAACTTGGGAAGAGCACCTTCACCACATCCGACAAGTCCTCCAAACACTACGCAACACAAGTTGTGTGCCAATTCTGAGAAGTACCTTTGGTACACCTGTGTTCAATATCCTGAATACATTATTGATGAAAGGGTGCATGTGGATCCAGCCAAGATCCAAGTCATTCAGGATTGGCCAGCCCCAACCACTATAACAGAGCTTCGCAGCTTTCTGGGTCTTGCTAATTTCTATCGGAGGTTCGTGTTGGGATTCTCTCATATCACTTGGCCCTTGAGTCATGTCACCAAGGGAGGAGCGAGAGAAAAAAAAATTTGGTCAGAACCTCAACAGAAGGCGTTCACAGAACTGAAAAACCGCCTCTGTTCTGCCCCAGTGCTCACTTTACCAGACTTGCAACAGCCATTTGAGATCGAGATAGATGCCTCTGACTATGCTATTGGGGCAGTTCTTACTCAACAGGGACATCCAGTGGCATTTCATAGTGAGACATTGTCTGACACAGTTCGCAAGTACCCCACATATGACAAAGAAATGTACTCCATTGTGCAAGCTTTTCGACAATGGAAGCATTACATTTTGGGGAAGGAAACAATCATCCATACAGACCACAGGCCCCTGCAGTTCATACAGACACAAGGGAAGTTGCAGAATGATCGCCATCAGAAGTGGTCTACATATCTGCAACAGTTTCACTTGAACATCAAGTATAAGAAGGGTAGCACCAATCATGTTGCAGACTGCCTCAGCCGACCACCGATCGTGGCGCTCACCACTGTACTCAACGCTTGTGGGCACGAGACTTCTGATTGGCCGCTTCTCTATGAGAGTGACCCAGAATTCGGTCAAACTTACAAGGCACTCCTGGGGGGTACGCAAGTTCCAAATTTTCACCTCCAAGATGCACTTTTATGTCACATGGGACACCTTTGTGTTCCTTCAAGCGAGCGTGCCAAGATGATATGGGAAGCACACTACAGTCGAGTCGCTGGGCATTTCGGGGTTGAGAAAACAATAGCAATCCTGCAGAAGTATTTCTATTGGCCGAACCTTCGAAAGGATGTCGAGAAGCACATCAGATCCTGCACTGCTTGTGCCATTTCCAAACCGACCATCAAGAATCAAGGCCTATATACTCCACTACCTACCCCTAGTCGACCGTGGGAATCCATCTCCATGGATTACATGTCGGGCCTGCCTTCTACTAAGAATGGAAATGACTGTGTTTTCGTGGTCGTTGACAGATTCTCGAAGATGGCCATCATGGCGGCCTGTAAGAAGAATATCACAGCAGAAGCCACCGCTAAACTCTTCTTTGAACGAGTGTGGGTGCACTTTGGGATCCCACAGTCTATCATATCAGATCGAGATAGCAGGTTCCTCAGCACATTTTGGTCCAGCCTCTAGTCGATGTTGGATACCAAGCTCACCAAGTCCACAGCTTTCCATCCCCAAACAGATGGCCAGACAGAGGTCGTCAACAGAATGATTGTACACATTCTGCGCATGTACAATTCAAAGCATCCACGCACATGGGACGAGAGCCTTCCTTATGTACAACATAGTTATAACCGGGCTCTCCACAGTTCAATTGGCCATAGCCCCTTTCAGGTGGGCTTGGGATTCCAGCCACTATGTCCCATTGACGTAGCCATGCCATTTGCAGCTGCTCAAGCCGATTTAGCGCACGTCCAGTCTGAAGTTGACAAAGCAAGTAGCTTCATCGAGCACATTCAACACATCCGCTAACAGGTTCATGATATATTGGACAGAGCCAATGCCAAGTACAAGCAATGCCATGATCAACACCGGGTGCCACACAACTTCCAGGTGGGCGACAAAGTATGGCTACATTTGCAGAAGGAGCGCCTCACTGGACCCCACCGCAAGCTTCGCCCGCTTTGATACGGGCCGTACACCATCACCAAGGCTGTAGGGAACAATGCATTTGAGCTCAGTATTCCACCATTCCTTGGTCTGCACCCAGTCTTCAATGTGGATCACCTTCGTCCTTACTTCCCACCTCTACTGGACACCTCGGACATTGCAGAACAACTCACACCAACTGAGTTAAATCCAGACTGCATGGAACAGGCCACCACAGATTGCATCATGGACATGCAAATCAAGAACACTCGCCAGCAGAAGATCCAACTAAGCTGGCCAACTCCCGCACCAAGGAAAGTGGTTCACCAAGGACCAAGTTCAGCAGAAATTTCCTCATCTCATGGAGGAACTTAACGCAATGGGGACCATTGCTTCCTAAGGGGGGAGGAATGATCCAGGTGGATATTGGTGGTCACCCACCTATTCCACTTGGGGCTCCACCATTGTCTATTTCATTTTTTCAGTTTCGGCACAGTTTACTATTTTTAGCAGTTTTTCGGGTCCTAAACTTCCGGAGCCGTTTTGAGGCCCTAAATGACGTTTTTGGGGAAAACGGAGGGCAACATGGGTCCATGGACTGATGTTTTCCATTCCAAATTTGTAGTCCTCGGATAGATCTTTCTAACGAGGTATGGTACGCGTCAAACGGAGATCGTATGCCAAAGTTACGCCCCTGGGAAGTTGAAACACCAATTTACCCAAACGGGGCCCATAGTTTTGGCGCTTCATCTCCTAGGGTTAGGGTTTGGCTGTTTAGGATTTCCCATTGTTTCTAAATGATAAATAGGCCCTCGAGCCTCATTGTAACTCAGTTCAGAGGCCTATAGCCGCCACATCTCTTCTCAGAGATAGCTACCAGCACCCTAGCTAGTTTTATTTCCATTCTGTTTGTAAGCAAAATTCAGTTCGTTGATATTAATGAAATGAAGTGTTATTTCCGCTGCATCTATGTATTTATGTTTATATGTTTATTCTGTGGCGTTCCTGCATAAATCCGGATCTTGTGGGGAGGCCCCCAAGATCTAAAAATTTGAAATGGATCTGACAAGATCTGCAAAATTAGGATGCTAGAAAAAAATAGAGAACACAAATAAAATAAAACCACAAAGAAACTTGTTTTATTAAAGCAGAGAATAACTATGGAAGCTACATTGTGGCAGACAATCTGTCCTTTTACAAAGTGAGGCTTGTTATTTATAGCCTTTTTTGAGATACAATACCATAGGTGTAGATACCATAGGCCAATACCATGGGTAGATACCACTTACAATACCATGGGTAAATCCCATGTGTGGATGAATACCATGGGTGGATACATAGCATGGGTCACTTACAATACCATGGGCGAATAAATATCATGGGTGGATGAATACCATGGGTTTATGCCATTTACAATACCATGGGTAAATTCCATGGGTGGATGGATAATATGGGTAGATGAATACCATGAGTTTATGCCATTTTCCATTCGGATCATTCCTCCCTCCTTAAGAAGCAATGGTCCCCATTACGTGAAGTTCCCTCCTAAGAAGCCTTTGTTGAATATGAAGAGCCACTAAAGAGAATATTTTTATGTAGTTAACCCGTAACCGTGATGAACGAAGATCCGAGGATAGAGATACCCTGTAATGCTTGTGACCAACTGTGATATTGACAGTGTGCGGCCTAGAAAATGGACTTCAATGAAGTGGGGGTTTGTGGATGAACCAAAACCATGATGAATGAAGATCCGAGGATAGAGATACCCTGTAATGCTTGTGACCAACTGTGTGACTAACAGTGTGCGGCCTAGCAAATGGACTTCGATGAAAATGATTTTGTGCGGTTGACCCATAACTGTGATGTTGATTGTTGATGAAGTAGCAGGTGCCTACATAGCTTGGGGTGGGAGGGAACATCTCCAAATAACCCAAGTTGAACGCTGCTACGATGAAACTGATGAAGGTGAAGCAGGTGCCTACTAAAGCAGGGTGGGAGGGCACGTCTCCAAAGGGAACCCGCTCCGAATGTTGCTCCAGATTTAAAATGAGCATAACTTGGTCAATATAACTCAGCATATTTATTATAACCTGTTTTTGGAAATGGAATGATCAATATGCATCTTCTCATGTGTTTGAAACCACTCTCTGGAGACTCTAGACTCTCAAATTCGCGCTGGAACTGTCTCGCTGTCACAAAATTTCTGAAAAAATAGTTGATTTTAGATCAACAATAACTCCCACATCCGGACTCCGATTCGACCGATTTGTTTTTTGAAATTGGGTGATTTTTCAAGAGGAGCTCAGATCTATATCCATTCCTCTGAAATTTTTCACTAAAAATTTCAAAAAATGACAGGAGAGCCGCCGTCCATGAATTGTCGTCAGAAAAATTGCTTCAACATTGCTGATTTTGAATCAGCGATATCTCCCTCATCCGAACTCCAAATTGGCCGATTTTTTTTTTTGAATTTGAGTATTTTTTCGTAAGGAATCTAGATCTGGTCTTTTTTTTTGTAAATCTTTCACCAAAATTTTTAGATCAGATCTGAAAACTCGCCGCCCTAAAAAATTCATGGATTTTGTTGAAGATTGCTGCAAAACATTGAAACTGAAATATGTTTCAAACCCTTATTCCCATGGAGGTGTAACCTGAATCTGATACGACTGATCCGGATCTTGTGGGGAGGCCCCCAAGATCTAAAAAGTTGAAATGGATCTGACAAGATCTGCAAAATTAGGATGCTAGAAAAAAAGAGAGAACACAAATAAAATAAAACCACAAAGAAACTTGTTTTATTAAAGCAGAGAATAACTGTGGAAGCTACATTGTGGCAGACAATCTGTCCTTTTACAAAGTGAGGCTTGTTATTTATAGCCTTTTTTGAGATACAATACCATAGGTGTAGATACCATAGGCCAATACCATGGGTAGATACCACTTACAATACCATGGGTAAATCCCATGTGTGGATGAATACCATGGGTCGATACATACCATGGGTCACTTACAATACCATGGGCGAATAAATATCATGGGTGGATGAATACCATGGGTTTATGCCATTTACAATACCATGGGTAAATTCCATGGGTGGATGGATAATATGGGTAGATGAATACCATGAGTTTATGCCATTTTCTATTCGGATCAAATCTGGAGGAAGTTCCTATAAAAATTTCAGATCTTGGTTAGTAATATTTTCGAAGATATGATCTGTGGAATGTATGGTTTCATCAGGCTCCCGAATTTCATCTCAAAGAGGTGACCATGGTAAAATCTTCATAAATATCTCTCTGAGCATCATATTAGAATTCTATAAACATTGGCCACAATTACATGGAATGTAGTTTCCTGTGTATGAATTTCAGAGCGGAAGGAGGAAACAGTGACATGTGGCACATCATATAAGTTCGCTCTACCGAACCAGACCATAATTATGTCATTGTGGGAGATTGGGCATAAATTTTCCTTGAAGAATCCAAATCAGGTTAGACCTGTGGCATTCGAAACAAAATTGAGAGGGATACTATAGGGCCAAATTTCAGATATTGAAGATCTGAAATCACAAAGATAATTCAGTTTCAATATCGAGCTCCTCAAAAGCAAGAAAAAGGTGTGTATTTTTTTCTTCAAATTGCATAAGTCTTGTGTGAAAAAATAGTTTGAAGAGATTCCAAGTGGATATTGAAGCATAGATATCAGTATTGGGTTCTAAAATGCCACCTAAAAAGAATTCAAAACCCATTAAGCCTTCAGAAGGCTCTACTATGACTCATGAAGAAGAAGAAGCACAACATGACATATCAAAATTACAAGAGAAAGTGCACCAAATTTCGCTCTTGCAAAGAGAAGCAAAAACTTAAATGGAAGTTTTGAAGAAAGATGTGGAAGCTAAGATGGATGACATGGAAGCTAAGATTGATTAAAAAATGAAAGACAACATGAAAGACATGACAGATGATCTAAAATCAGACATGGAAGGTTGGATGACAAGGTTAATACAAGAAATGATTCCTAATGGCAGAACGATAGTAAGGAAGCTCATGATGAGAACAAAATAAATGTTAATCATGATTTCATACACTCTAATGTTGGGTTGAAGAACCACCATATTAAAAGGATGGATATGAGGAGTTTTGATGGCAAGGATCCCGTAACATGGATACTGGAGATGGAGCAATATTTTGATCTCAATAATGTGCAAAACACACAAAAGGTATGCGTTGAAACTTTACATTTAGAACAAAATACATTTTTATGGTATCGATGGATTTTCTCCCGTACAAAAATTGTCACTTGGTCAATTTTTAGGGAGGAAATGATAGCACATCATGAGGATACAAAGAGCAACACCTTCTTTAGCCAATTGATAAATCTAAAACAAAAGGGTTCAGTGGTGGAGCACATTGAGGACTTCCAAAAATTGAATATAAGGGTAATTGATATTCCAAAAGAACACATGATTGATGTCTTCATAGGGAATTTAAAGGATAACATCCAACATGAAGTTCATGTTTGGGAACCTGATTCATTGGAGAAGGCATTCAGGTTGGCAAGAAAAATTGAATGTAAAATTATGGCAACAAGGAAGCCTACCACTCACATCTATAAAGATGGAAGTGTCACTACTCCTAGACTTCCACAACCTACAAGGTTGACACCAAAACAATTGGAAGAAAAAAGAGAAAAAGGGCTTTGATATAGTTGTGATAGCAAATACACTAAAGGTCATAAGTGTGCTGAGAAGAAATTATTTTACATGGATTGTGAAAAGGAGGAAGAAAATGAACAAGAAACTTCAAAAGAAGAGGATATACACCAGAAACCAACCCTAGAAGAAGAAGAAATTAGTCTGACCATATCGTGTAATGCATTGGTAGGAATTACCGCTCCTCAAATTCTCAAGATAGAAGGACATATCAAGAAGAAAAAGGTAATAGTGTTGATTGATTCGGGTAGTACTGATAATTTAATTCATTGTAAGGTAGCCAAGGAATTGAATTGTTTCCTATACCTAGCACTAGAATGTCCAGTGATGGTTGCAAATGGAGGAACTATAAATTTCTATGGAAATTCCATAATATCAAGCTAACCATGGGGGAATATGTATTGAATAGTCCAATGCTTTCCATTCCAATGGGAGGTGTTGATGTTGTAGTACGAGTACAATGGTTACAATATTTGGGGATGGTAGCTTTTAATTTTCGAGAAATTTTCTTGAATTATTTTCAGAAGGAAAGAAAATTGAATTATGGGGTATCGCAGGGAAGCAAGGAAAGATAATAAGCTCTAATGTCATGACAAATCTTCTGAATAAATAACAATGAGGTGTAATTGCACAATTATGCTCACTAGAAGTTCCAACATCAAAATCATATATTTCTCCAGATCTCCAAAAAGTCTTGGACAATCATTCCAAGGTGTTTGAAACTCCCAAAGGACTCCCACTTATTCATGATTATGATCATGCTATTCATTTGATTCGAGGAAGTGTTCCTTCAAACATCAGGCTTTATAGATATCCTTATGTCCAAAAGAGCGAATTTGAACGTATGATTGTAGAAATGGTAGAGGTTGGTATAATTCAACCTAGTCAAAGTTCTTTCTCTGCTCCAGTAGTATTGGTGCACAAGAAGTATGGATCATGGTGCATGTGTCCAGATTATAGGGATCTCAATAAGCTCACTATTAAATATAATTTTCCCAATCTTATGATTGATGAATTATTGGATGAATTACATGAAGAAATTTATTTTACCAAGTTGGATCTTCATTCGGGATATCATCAAATTAGAATGAAGACTGATATATTCTGAAAAAAAACATTTCGAACTCATGAGGGTCATTATGAATTTTTGGTCATGCCTTTTGGCCTTACCAATGCACCTTCTACATTTCAAGGGTTAATGAATTCCATTTTCAAACCCTTCCTTAGAAAATTTGTGCTAGTATTTTTTGATGACATACTAATCTACAACAGGTCTTGGAAGGATCATGTTCATCATGTTGACATGGTGCTCAAACTATTGGAGTAGAAACAATTATATGCAAAAACATCTAAATTTTTCTTTGGAGTACAAGAGGTGGAATATCTGGGTCATATTGTATCTCATGAGGGTGTTAAGGTAGACCCTAACAAAATTAAATCCATTAAGGAATGGATCCCCACAACCATAAAGCAGTTACATGGATTTCTCAGGTTAACAGGGTAATATCGCACATTTGTTAAGAATTATGGGAGAATATCAGCACCTTGAACAACATTATTAAATAAATATGCATTTTCATGGACTCCTGAAGCAACCAAGCCCTTTGAACATCTTAAAGAGGCAATGTTCCTAGCACCAGCCTTAGCTACGCCAGACTTCACAAAAACCTTTATTATGGAATGTGATGCCTCAGGAAATGGAATTGGTGTTGTTTTAATGCAAGAAGGAAGACCCATTGCTTTTGAAAGTTTTCCAATCAAAGGAAAGTATTTAAAAAAAGCTATTTATGAGAAGGAAATGTTGGCAATACTACATGCACTAAAGAAATGGCGACCTTACCTAATGGGAAAAAAATTCAAGGTAAAAACTGATCATGATAGTCTTAAAAACTTCTTGGGACAAAGAATATCTTCAGAAGAGAAGAAAAAATGGGTCACAAAGATGTTGGGTTATGACTTTGAAGTCATGTAAAAAAAGGGAAGCTAAATGTTGTTGCAGATGCACTCTCAAGAAAGGATGAAGAGGTGGAAGCATTTCATTGTGTCATTTCTATTATCCAACCGGATTGGATAACCGAAGCAAGGGATGAATGGAAGAAAGACGAAGAAGTGTGGACACTCATTCAAAAGTTGTAGCAAGATCCTAGTACATCTGATACATTTAGTTGGAAAAATGATTCCTTATCGTACAAAGATCTCTTATATATTTTCAAGAATTCCCAAATAAAACAAAATATTCTTTTGGAATTGCACACTTCTCCTTTAGGAGGACATTCAATATTTTTAAAACTTACCACAAGGTGAAGAAAGATTTTTTTTGGGATGGCCTTAAATCTGATATTCAAAAGTTTGTGGCAAAATTTTTGGTTTTCCAAAAAAATAAAGTTGAGACAATTAAGAAAACGTTGGGAGGAGATTTCAATGGATTTTATCACAGGTTTACCTAAGTCCAAAGGAAAGAGTGTCATCATGGTGGTAGTTGATAGAATTACCAAGTATGCACACTTTTTTTCATTATGTCATCCATTTAAAGGAAGTACATTTGCTACTGCATTTATGGAAACAATTCAAAAGCTACGTGGAAACCCGAAGATTATTGTAAGTGACAGAGATCCCATTTTTATTGGAAATTTTTGGATGGAATTATTTTCTTGTTTGGGTACTCAACTAGCTCATAGCTCATCTTATCATCGTCAATCCGATGGTCAAACTGAGATAGTGAATAAATGTTTGGAAGGATATCTTCGTTGTTTTGTATCTGATAAGCAATCACAATGGGGCAAGTGGTTACCTCTCGCTGAATGGTGGTATAACACTTCCTTCCACACTACAGCAAAAATGACCCTATTTATGGAACTTTATGGATATCATCCAATGTCCATCACATCTTCTTTAAGAGAAAATTATCAGGTTCAAGCAGTGGAAGATCACATAAAGAATCAACAAGAAGTTCTCCAAATCTTAAAGGATAACCTAAATTTGGCACAAAATCGAATGAAACAACAGGAAGATCAACATCATAGCAAGATAATTTTTGATGTAGGAGACTAGTTATTTTTATGGCTACAACCATACAAAAAAATGTCCCTCAAGCAAGCTAAGAAGGATAATAAATTATCACCAAATTACTATGGTCCTTAAAAGGTGTTGCAAAATATTGGTACTATGGCATACAAATTGGAGCTTCCTGCTTCTTTGCAAGTGCATCCAATTTTCCATGTTTCATGCTTAAAGAAGGTTATAGGGGAAAAAATTCCAGTTCAAACAAGATTTCCATAACTTGATGAGGAAGGAAAAATCATATTGGAACCTGAAGCAGTCATGGAAACAAGAACTCGACAACTACGAAATCAATCAATTTCAGAGTATCTCATCAAATGGAATAACTTACCCACTGAATATTTTACATCGGAGGATGAGAAGTTTATATAGAAGCACCCAAACCTACTCAAGTGTTAAGGACGACACTTTTTTGAAGGAGAGGGGCATGTTAGGTCCCTATATTACTAGTATAGTCCCTTATTGTTGTTAGTGTAACCCTCTTATTGTTTTTGTTGTACCCTTGTAACCCCAATATTATTATTATTGTGCCCTTACATTACTATTGTTAGGTCAGCTAGGATTATATTGTGATTCCATGGACTCCTATATAGAGAAGGAGGTTTTTTCATTTGTATCATCCAAGAATTTTTCATTTTTATAATGTAAAGAAGGTTGCCCCCTCAAAGTGGCTTATTTCTAAGACGTTGATCTCACTTTTCTTCAATTTTTGGCATTGGTTTCATAACATGGAGGACGCTGCATATGAAATGCAGTTAGTCCCTTTAGAGGCAACGTTGGTGAGTTCATAACTGAAATAACATATACTTCAAACCTTAGAAATCTCACAATGTAAGCCGTGAGTGAATTGTTCTTCTCTTAGGGCATATAGCAACTGAAATATAAGGGGATGATAGACCCTATTTCATTGGTCCTGGGGATGATGTCCAGTTTGACCAGGTCATGGGGGATGATGCCAAAATTTAACTGTAACAACAAGGATATATCTAGGGGAAAACAACTGCTCAAAACCCCTTCTTATCTATATTTCCTTAGACAGAAAATAGAGAATAAATGAAATGCTTGCTCAAGCCTGAGCAACCTCTGTACTAGTATAATCTATCTCACTGCCTCACAAGTTGAATCTGACCAAAACTTGATTAATTCTGCTACTTTCCAAGATCCTATTTCCTTGTGTTGTTCCTGAAGGAATTATCCCCCTATTAATTATGGAAATCCCCATCCCAAACTGTGGAATCCCTATAGGTCCTTCTCTAACTGCATGCACCACCTGTACAACTTGGATAATCATACAAATGATCGTACACTACCCTTGAAATCCAATATCAACTGGGTAACTCGTATTTCATGCATGCATGAATTAATTATGGTTGATTTATCATTTAATTGGTTGAACACTGAAGCTGCACGCCACTGCTAAACCTCCTACTAGTTCCTCCAACAATTGGAATTAGTTTAACTGACTTTAACTCAATTTAATATAATTTAATTATTACAACTCAAATTAAACTCAACCTAGGCTCCTAAAATTTAGTAACCACTCTACATGACTCAAGTTAGGCCCTCAAATCGAATTAACTGAGCCAACTAAGTGAAACTAACCTAGTTAACTCATAAATGTTGGCTTGTGATGTGGAATTACAATTTTCTCCTAACTTAATTCAAGGAAAAATTAAATCATGATTTTATTGCTGCCATTTTTCAACACTCTCTCTCAGCAAGAAAGGGATTCACATCTACCCCTATCCAACACCTTTATAATGTACTGCATGTAGCACTTCTCTCTATTGTTTTTTCTACCACAAAATCTACAACTAATAAGCATACATAAAAATAAATAAAATAATTATTGAATCAATTTGCAATTGTCTACTGGGAAAATTGTGTTGCTACTGACTCTGCTACTCAGCCTCCTGTGCTGTTGTCAACACTGCTATGCACTCCTCAGTTCCTGAATAAAATTGTTCCTCCTGCTATTGAATATTATGGGGCTATGTAGCAAGGTAATTATCCATGAGACAAAAATACCTCAATGGACCCTACCCAAATTTCTGCACTCTTGGGCGCTTCACATCACCCCACCTCACACCTAGAGGTATGCCCGCATGTGCTCCCTCTTCCCACTTGGCTCTAAATCTCTCCCTAGTTGAGGTCTATGATTGAGTGGATGTTTTCACTCTGTCTCTTGTTTGTGTCAGCACCTATGGCTACTCCACAACTTGTTGAGGCTGCTTCTGAGGCTCCATTTTGAGAGGTAAATCATGCCCCTCTCAACCACCAAGTATCTAACCTTTGTCTTTCTCTTCATAGCTTTGCATGTATATTCTAACTCAAGCGCATATAGTTTCTTGATTCGTACATTGATATGCTTCACCTGTACCATGACGATGTGTCTAATGACAACCTTCCCTTTTCTAAATATCACATCATAGCCACGATCTTCCAATACCGCAATGAAAACACAAATATTATTTAATCTAGAAACAAACATCAAATCCTTGAGTATGAGAGGGGAGCCATACTCCCTCTAAAAAGTAACTATATTGATATTGGTCACGCTATACCTCCCATCATCTCCAAAATATATGTCCTGCTTGAGGTCTTCCACCTCCAAGTCGCTGAAGAAATCTTTATTCCCCATCATGTGGAACCATGAATAGTTTTTGAGATGCCCAATGATTCCCATTACTATGCTTGACATGCATGCAATGAGATTAAAATCAAGATTGAATTGTGAAGTTAGAGATTCACCTGTTGCTTGTAATGGAAGCTCCTTTCTGCTTTCCTTCTTCTATGGACATTTCATGGCATAATGTTTGAATTCATGACAAAAAAAGCACTTGATATTGGACAAGTCTTTCTTCTTGCCCTCCTTGCCTTGGAAATTATTTCCCTTGGATTTATTTCCTTTACTGAATAATGCAAGGTCCTCTTCCTCTTCTTTGGATGAGGTCCCATCTATATTATTCCTCCTTAAATCTTCCTACACTAGATTGAACCATAACCGCTACCAACTCAGTAGCTTGTCTCTACCATTCACGGAATCTTGATAACTGTTCCTGCTGTTGAGAAGACCAAACAAAGCTAGAGGTACCAAATCTTATTCAGGTACAGTCACATCGACGCCGCCAAGTTCATCATGACACTATGTAAACTTGTTTAGGTACTCCAGAATTGTGTCATTCTTTTGCATCTTGATTATCCAAAGCTTGTCCTTGAGTGCCAACTTACTTTGGTCAACATTGTTCTCAATCAAGTCTGTTAGTGTTTTCCACATCGTGAAATGATTTTCTTTCCTATGGATATTAAAGACAATATGATCTCGAGCTCCCTCCAATATGATCCTCATCGCTTTAGCCACATCGTTCTTCCACTGAGAAAGATCTTGGGCATCAGATGCCAGGGGTTTTGCTACATCTGTCTTGATGTAATATAGTAGTCAATTGTCATCTAATATTTCCTCCATGCATATCTTCCATGCCACAAAATTATTGGTTCCTTCCAAAGCATACTCGAGCCTGAGTCCTGTAGAAGTCATCTTCTCATTCCTGGAGAAATCTTGCAACATTGATCTTGAAATTTGAACCTTTTGTAAAAACAACTTCAAATGCTCTTCTCTACTATTAATCTAGCTCTGATACCATGTAGAAAGTAATTTAGATTCAATACTACTCATGTAATGTTATAAATCATAACACTCAATCTACTGTAATCATATGAAGAAAGTAATTCATGATTGAGAATCAATACCAAAGACATGCATCAGAATTTAACACCCATGTAGGAGGATATATCTAGGGGAGAAAAACTACCCAAAACCCCTTCCTATTGTTAGAAATGTTGTCATTTATGGCAAAGGAATTGGCAACGAAGGAGAATTATTTTAGTCGAATCATCTAAGGAATTATCTCAGTGTCATTGTGCATATGTGGTTTAACTCTATGTGGAGAGTACCTTTCGTAGTTGTGCATTTACTAGTAAAATTCGCTATTCGAACAATTCATGAGAATATGGGTTTAACTCCTGTCGAAAGGTTGGATCACATGTGATCTGTGTGGAGGATTATTAGAGTATCCCGGTGATTGATCATGTCCATCTGGATCGATTGAAGTTATTATTCAATGCTTGTGAGCACTATAGAACATAGCCGCAAGGGTTATGTATGGCAGATATATGCGTCGGAGTAGATGGATTAAAGGAACGTTGAGGAACGAGGCTGTAATATGAAGAAACATCGTGACTGCACAAAGAGGAGAACCTCTTCCAATAGAACAGACGGAACCTGGAAGGAAAGAGGTGGAACATAACAAAAGGAAGCACACGGAACCCTGTGTGGAAGAATGGAACCATGACTGAGTGAATAGTGAAGGTGGTTTATGGTTTTCATCGCACCACCTTTCAATGATGGGCGGTATTTCTTGGTTGGGGAGCGATTCCATAGAAACATTGACGCGTGGTGAGGTGGACCGATAGAAAACCGCTTGTCACTATGCGCCATCGCGCATTATCGTTCGACCCAGGATGTCCAGCGATATTGCTATGCGCCGTTGATCTCAAGGGAAGCCATCGGACGATGGTCATTTGATAAAGTTTCGTGGAAACTAACCACAGTACGACGGGCCATCACGCATTATAGTTCAACCCAGGATGCCTAGTGATATCGTTGAGCGCCATTGATCTGGGAAGGGGTCATCGGACGGTCATCATTTGTTGAAAGTGCGCGAAGATTAACACAGGTATGGCGAGCCATTGCACGTTAACGTTCGGCATCGGAGGTCGAGCGATATGCATATACGTCGTTGATCTAGAAGCTTGCTAATCTAACGGTGATCGGACGCTAGACTTGCATGAATTTTACCTATGGTACCATGCGTGTATTTGATTGGCTATTGACTATATATATGTGGGCCCGGGGTCAAAGGTTTATCGCAACATTAATTTATTTGGAAGCGTTGGATATTTCTATAAAGTCTGAAGGGTTAAACTTTAGAGATATAAGGCTTGGGAATTCAAAAGTTGTAAATATATTTATTTGTCAATTTCTTTAAAATTGATAAATAAATTAAAAAGAGATCAAAAAGCCCCGTGGGATAAACTAAAAGGAATACTGACAAAGGAATACCATTAGTGGTTCTTGGTTTTGACTCATGGTTTTAATAAAGGCAAAACTATATAAGGTGATGAGAATTATGAAGAATTGTGTGGGTGCGAAAGGGTTGATGATAAACAAATCTCTTTTAGAGATATCTGTATGAATAAACTCTGATATATCTGAATCTATGGCGCACCTGTGAATATGATGATTGATCAAGATCTTTAAATCAGATGATGATTAATTCCTGGTTCAATCGACTGACGAAATCATGAAGAACGTATAAGGGTTGTGAATGAATACTTCACTCTAAAGTATATCTGTATGGAATGGGTAAAAAATTGTTGAATTAAGGATGCACCTCTGAAGAAATTAAATAAATCTAGTGGCCTGCAAGGTATGTTGTGTGGAAGTGGATGAAGCGTGGTCTGCAGTGATGCTGAGGGTCGAAGCCTTCAGTAAGGGGGTTGTAGCTCCCTTCCAGTGGTAGCTGGTAAACGAGAACATGGGGTTGTAGCTCCCTTCCGGGAAAGGCTGGTAAACGAGAGAAGGTTGTAGCCTTCTGCAGGTGGGTGCCTGCGTGCTGGTATGAGTTTGCACCAGCATAAAATTGTAAGAAGTTTTCTCTATAATAAATATTGAAGACTGAGATTACAACAGCGGTGGTTTTCTCCCGAATTGGGTTTCCACCTTAAATCCTGGTGTTCATATGTGTTGTTTATGTTTGATGGTTTGTTCTGTTATTTCTGTTCATGATTAATGCTTATCTGATGCAATGCTCTAAGTAAATACATAATAAGATATATGGTCATACATGTTGGATACAGTACTGTAACATATGGTTTTAAGAGAAAGAAAAGAAAAGAAAAAATTGTTCAGCCCTAAATACTGATTCACCCCCCCTCTCATTATTTTTCCCAACAATTGGTATCAGAGCGGGTCCTTCTGAAAAATCTTAGCCGCTAGAAGGAAGATCAAGCAAGATGAGCAATCAAGATGGAACAACATCTATCAGGCCTCCGCTCTTTAACGGAAACAATTTAATCTTCTGGAAAACAAGGATGAGATCCTATCTTCAGTCTCTAGGAGCAGAGGTATGGGAAATTGTTGAAGGAGGATATTAATATCCAACTACAGTACCAACAGATTCGACGGAAAGAAAGAATTATGAAACAAATGCAAAGGCGGTCAATGCTCTATTGGGAATTCTAACTGAATCAGAATTTGTCAAAGTCATGCAGCTGAATACAAAAAAGGAAATATGGGAAAAAATAATTCTAAGTTATGAAGGTGATGCAAAGGTAAAAAGTGCTAAACTCCAAACTCTCAGAATTCAATATGAGAATTTAAAAATGGATAATGAGTAGAGCATTGCCAATTTATTTTTATGTCTTGATGATATTGTAAATCGTATGAGAAATCTGGGAGAAACAATAACCGAATCTACTTTGGTTGAGAAAGTCTTAAGATCACTAACGACAAAATTTGAGTCAAAAGTTTCTGCTCTTGAAGAAAATAAGGATCTTCAAAATCTTACTGTGGTGCAACTTCATGGCATACTAACTGCATATGAAATGAGAAGAGGAGGACCATCTGAAGTCAAAGAAGCAGTCTTTAGAACTTCTACAAAAGGGAAGGAAGTACAAAAAACAGAAGGATCAGGATATATCTCAGAAGAAGGTGAGATAAACTTTGTAAAGAAACTTCAACTTGGCACAGGACGGTTCAGAGGTAAGCTTCCTTTCAAATGTTTTTATTGTGGAAGAGTTGGTCATTATGCTGCTAAGTGTCCCTATAAAGAAACACAAAAAAAGGGGAAGGAAGTAGCAAGAAGGAATAAGAATCGTTTTAGCACTAGAAAGAGTTACTATACTCATGAAGACAATGATGGGTTATCTGATAGTGAGGAAGAATGTGAACAAGATCTTAGACTTCTCATGGCATTTGAAAAAGAATATAGAGAAGAAAAGGATATTTTTGTGGATGCTCTAGAAGACAGTGATTTTCTTGATGAAAACAATAAACTCAAAATCTTCTTAGAAGAGAGTAAAATAACCATAGAAACTCTGAAAAATCAGCTTGAAGAAAAAGAGAAACATAATGAGAAATTAGAGTGTGAAGTAGTAAGTCTAAGAAAAGAACATGAGAAATTAAAGACTTTGAATCTTAGATTTGTTAAAGGATCTAAAATCTTAGATGATATTATCAAGGTACAACATTCTCCTCTTATAAAGACAGGTCTTGGATATATCGGAGAATCTTCTCAGGCTTCAGCACCAAATTATCTAAAAGAAGTTACAGCTGGTTTACAACATGCTACCACTCAGCAAGGGATTAATGAAGCTTTACAGGTAAAGCATGATCATCTCAATTCAAAGAACACTAACAGGAATGTATTTCAAAGAAACACCAATCAACAGGTAAATTCATATAGAAGATTTTATGATCGCGGAAATTTCTTCTTCAATGGACAATGTTTCTCATGTCACAATTTTGGTCATAAAGTTGTTCAATGTGTTGCATATAAAACCATCATGACAAGAGAAGCAAGAAAGAAAAGGATTGATATTGAAACAAAGAAGAATACTTATAACAACTTTTATTTTCTTCAAAATGAAGTTGAATGTGCTTATTGCAATAAATTTGGCCATGAAGAATCTGAATGCAGGAGCAAAGTTTAGCCAAAAGAACATGTTCCTTCAAGCTCCAAAGTATGGAAAAAGAAGGAATTACAGGTTGAAAATTGTGGCATAGCGTTATTTGCAGAAGATGAAGAAAACCAATGGTACATTGATAGTGGATGCTCAAGACACATGACAGGTGATAAAGACAAACTTCTTGCATATAGTGCTCTAGAAAAGGAAAATAATGTTACATTTGGAAATGATACTCCTGCGGTCATTGAGGGAAAAGGGTCAATTTTTCTAAAAGAAAAGGTGAAAGCCAATGAAGTCATGTATGTGGATGGATTAAAGCATAACTTGTTAAGTGTAAGCCAAATTTGTGATCAAGGAACTGAAGTTGTCTTTAGTTCAAAAGAATGTGTGGTACGTGATTTTGATACAGGTAAAGCAATTATAAAAGGAAAAATAACTCCAAACAACCTGTATATATTGAAGAATTGAAAAGAACAATTTTATTTGAGTAAATCTTCAGAAAATTGACTATGACATAGAAGGTTGGGGCATCTGAGCTTCTCTCAAATCAACAAATCAAGCAGACTTAGAGTTGTTCGTGATCTTCCCAATATTCCTCTACCTGAAAATATCATATGCAAATCTTGCCAATTCCGTAAGCAAACCAGAGTACAATTTAATGCCAAGGAAGGATCATCAAGTAAGCCTCTTGAACTCATTCATACTGAAATATGTGGACCTATGAGAAAAAAGTCACCACGTGGTGAAGAATACTATATCTTATTCATTGATGATTTCTCTAGAATGTGTTGGATTGGGCTGCTTAAACACAAAGATGAAGCATTAGAGAAATTCCAGATCTTCAAAGCACTAGTTGAGAATGAATTAAATCTAAAAATCAAGTGTCTCAGATTTGATTGAGGAGGAGAATATACATCATATGAATTCCTTGAATTTTGTGAACAACATGGCATAAAAAGACAATTTTCTATAGCTGGCACTCCACAAAAAAATGGTGTTGTAGAAAGAATGAATAGAACAGTTCAACAAATGGCTAGAGCTATGCTTGATGATTCCGGAACACCTGACACATTTTAGGGAGAAGCAGCACATACAACAGTAAACATTCTCAACAAGGCACATGTTCGTGTAAATAGTGATAAAACTCCATATGAACTCTGGTATGGTAAACTTCCCACTGTAAAGCATTTTAGAATTTTTGGAAGAAAATGCTTTATCAAGAATAATGATTAAAAACTTGGCATGTTTGAACCCAAAGCAGATGAAGGAATATTTCTTGGTTAATCCTCTAGGAGTAGGGAATATAAATGTTACAATAAAAGACTTCGGAAGATTGTTGAATGTATTGATGTTGTTATTGATGAGTCTCCTGCAGCTCCAAAAGAAGAAAAGAAAACAAGAGATGAAGATGATGATGACACATATCCTTCTACATCAAATAAGGATGATATAGACAGTGAACCTAATGAAGAACCTGAAGTTGATTTATCTGAAAAAGCTCCATCTAGATATGTTCAAAAGAATCATCCAGAATCTCAAATTTTGGGAGGAAAGGGATCAGGTGTACAAACAAGAAGGACTCTTGTGGGATCTTCTAGCAATCTGGATTTTTGTCCACTATTGAACCACACAATGTCATTCAAGCCTGCAAAGATTATTTTTTGATTCAAGCCATGAATGAAGAGCTTGATCAAATTGAGAAGAATCACACTTGGGAATTAGTACCAAGACCTCATGACAAAAATGTCATCGGAACTAAATGGATATTCAAAAATAAGTTAAATGAGAATGGTGATGTTAGTAGAAATAAATATAGACTTGTTTGCAAAGGGTATGCTCAACAAGAAGGTATAGAATTTGAAGAAACTTTTGCTCCTGTAGCCAAACTTGAAGCCATAAGAATGTTTCTTGCATTTTCAAGCTTCCAACAAATCAAAGTTTATCAAATGGATGTTAAATCTGCTTTTCTCAATGGTGATCTAGAAGAAGAAGTTTATATAGAACCACTAGAAGGATTCATTTTGGGAAATGATGAAAAACTTGTTTGTAGACTTACAAAGGCTCTATATGGTCTCAAACAAGCTCCAAGGGCATGGTACTATCGTCTTGACAAATATCTTCATCAACAAGGATTTTCAAAAGGGTCTACTGATAGCAACTTATACACAAAAACTAAAAATGACAAACTATTGATTGTGGTTGTATATGTTGATGATATCATCTTTGGAATTAATGAAGAGTCTATGAGTCAAAAATTTGCTTATGATATGCAGCAATAATTTGAAATGTCTTTACTTGGGGAACTAACATTCTTTCTTGGCTTGCAAGTGCAACAAGCAACAGATGGCATATTCTTATCACAAGCAAAATACCTCAAGCAAATCTTAAAGAAGTATGGCATGAAATATTGCAAACCTGTAAGTACACCAATGATAACTGGATTTAATCTTAGTTCTAATGATGATTCCCCCATGGTGAATCAACCAGAATACAGATCTATGATAGGAATTCTACTTTATCTCACTAGGACAAGACTAGACATCATGCATGCAGTTGGGATTGTTGGACGATTCCAAGCTAATCCAAAGGAGTCTCATCTTCAAGCTATGAAAAGAATATTAAAATATCTACAAGGAACTCAAGACTTTGGACTATGGTATCCAAAGAATGTCGATCTTACTCTTCATGCATACATTGATGCAGATTGGGCTGGAAGTGTTGATGATCGGAAAAGCACTAGTGGTGGTGCATTCTATATGGGGCCCCAGTTAGTATCTTGGTTCAGAAAGAAGAAAAGCTCCATTGCCTTATCTACAGCAGAAGCAGAATATGTGGCTGCAGCATCATGTTGCACTCAACTTCTCTGGATGATGCAAACCCTACAAGACTTTCAAATAAAATGTTCACCTCCTATCTCCATTATGTGTGATAATACAAGTGCCATCAGTATCTCAAAGAATCATGTTATGCATTCCAAGACCAAGCACATTCCCATCAAATATCACTTCTTACGTGAACAAGTGCTTGAACAAAAGGTGAAATTGGAGTCCGTTTCCTCCAAAGAACAAGTTGCTGATATATTTACCAAACCTCTACCCAGGGAAGCATTTGAATATCTCAGATAGAAACTGGGAGTAGTCTCTTCCATGCAGAGGATCAAGTCTACTTAAATACAGAAGATTAAATTGGTTGTCAGGAATCTCTGAATGCACAGGCTAAGGGAGAGCATTGGTCATATGAAAAGGATGCATGGTTGGCATTCTAATTATCTTAGAAGATGCTGCACGATCTCAGGGGGAGTATGGTATTATCGGTACATAGGATCTTGGTATTATTGGCCCCACAATATGTATGGCACTATCTGTGCCCCCGCAGTACCATAATTCCGATTAGCTCTGCTTAACCCTTTACCATTGATGTCAAAGGGGGAGGAAAAGCAAATAAAGGGGGAAACAGAGGCAGAGTGTTGCCATCAATGCCAAAGGGGGGGATTGTTGGAAATGTTGTCATTGATGGCAAAGGAATTGGCAACGAAGGAAAATTCTTCTAGTCGAATCATCTGAGGAATTGTCTCAGTGTCATTGTGCATCTGTGGTTTAACTCTATGTGGAGAGTACCTTTCGTAGTTGTGCATTTACTGGTAAAATTCGCTATTCGAACCATTCATGAGAATATGGGTTTAAATCCTATGTAAAGGATAGATCACATGTGATCTGTGTGGAGGATTGTTAGAGTATCCTGGTGATTGATCATGTCCATCTGGATCGATTGAAGTTATTATTCAATGCTTTTGAGCATTGTAAAACATAGCCGCAAGGGTTATGTATGGCGGAGCTATGCGTTGGAGTAGATGGATTAAAAGAACGCCGAGGAACGAGGCTGTAATATGAAGAAACATCGTGACTACGCAAAGAGGAGAACCTCTTCCAATAGAACAGATGGAACCTGGAAGGAAAGAGGTGGAACATAACAAAAGGAATCGCGACGGAACCCTGCGTGGAAGAGCGGAACCATGACCAAGTGAATAGTGAAGGCGGTTTACGGTTTTCATCGCACCACCTTTCGGTGATGGGCAGTATTTCCTATTTGGGGATCGATTCCATAGAAAAGTTGACGCGTGGCGAGGTGGACCCATGGAAAACCACTTGTCACTATGTGCCATCGCGCATTATCGTTCGACCCAGGATGTCCAGTGATATTGCTATGCGCCGTTGATCTCAAGGGAAGCCATCGGACGGTGGTCATTTGCTAAAGTTGCGTGGAAACTAACCACAGTATGGCGGGCCATCGCGCGTTATAGTTTGACCCAGGATGTCCAGCGATATCGTTGAGCGTCGTTGATCTGGGAAGGGGTCATCGGACGGTCATCATTTGTTGAAAGTGTGCAAATATTAATACAGGTATGGCGAGCCATCACACGTTAACGTTCGACATCGGAGGTCGAGTGATATGCATATACGTCGTTGATCTGGAAGCTTGCTAATCTAACGGTGATCAGATGCTGGACTTGCACGAAGTTTACCTATGGTACCATGCGTGTATTTGATTGGCTATTGAATATATATATGTGGGCCCGGGGTCAAAGGTTTATCGCAACATTAATTTATTTGGAAGCATTGGATATTTCTATAAAGTCCGAAGGGTTAAACTTTAGAGATATAAGGCTTGGGAATTCAAAAGTTGTAAATATATTTATTTGTCAATTTCTTTAAAATTGATAAATAAATTAAAAAGAGATCAAAAAGCCCCGTGGGATAAACTAAAAGGAATACTAAGAGAAGAATACCATTAGCGGTTCGTGGTTTTGACTCATGGTTTTAATAAAGGCAAAACTATATAAGGTGATGAGAATTATGAAGAATTGTGTGGATGCGAAGGGGTTGATGATAAATGAATCTCTTTTAGAGATATCTGTATGAATAAACTCTGATATATCTGAATCTATGGCGCACCTGTGAATATGATGATTGATCAAGATCTTTAAATCAGATGATGATTAATTCTTGGTTCAATCGATTGACGAAATCATGAAGAACGTATAAGGGTTGTGAATGAATACTTCACTCTGAAGTATATCTGTATGGAATGGGTAACAGATTGCTGAATTAAGGATGCACCTCTGAAGAAATTAAATAAATCTGGTGGCCTGCAAGGTATTTTGTGTGGAAGTGGATGAAGCGTGGTCTGCAGTGATGCTGAGGGTCGAAGCCTTCAGTAAGGGGGTTGTAGCTCCCTTCCAGTGGTAGCTGGTAAACGATAACAAGGGGTTGTAGCTCCCTTCCAGGAAAGGCTGGTAAACGAGAGAAGGTTGTAGCCTTCTGCAGGTGGGTGCCTACGTGCTGGTATGAGTCTGCACCAGCATAAAATTGTAAGAAGTTTTCTCTATAATAAATATTGAAGACTGAGATTACAGCAGTGGTGGTTTTCTCCCAAATTGGGTTTCCACCTTAAATCCTGGTGTTCATATGTGTTGTTTATGTTTGATGGTTTGTTCTATTATTTCTGTTCATGCTTAATGCTTATCTGATGCAATGCTATAAGTAAAGACATAATAAGATATCTGGACATACATGTTGGATGCAGTACTGTAACATATGGTTTTAAGAGAAAGAAAAGAAAAAAAAAATTGTTCAGCCCTAAATATTGATTCACCCCCCCCCCCCCCCTCTCAGTATTTTTCCCAACACCTATATGTATTTCAATAGTCAGAAAATAGAGAATAAATACAATGCTTTCTCAAGCCTTAGCAACCCCTACACAAGAATAATCTATCTCATTTCCTCACAAGATAATTATAGCCAACACTTAGCCAATTATGCTTCCTGCCAAGCTCTTGTTTCCTTGTGTTGTTTCTTAAGAAATTATCCCCCTATTAGTTAGGGAAATCCCCATCCTGAACTAAGCAATCCCTATAGGTCCTTCTCTGGCTGCATGCACCACCTGTATAACTTGGATAATCATACAATTGATAATACACTGCCCTTGAATTCCAATATTAACTGGGTAACTCGTATTTCATGCATGCATGAGTTGATTATGGTTGATTTCTCAGTTAACTAGTTAAACACTGAAGTTGCACCCCACTACTAGAACTCCTACTATTTCCTCCAGCAGTTGGAACTAGTTTAATTGAATTTAATTGAGATTAACTGAATTAAATTATTACAACTCAAATTAAACTCAACCTAGGCTCATAAAATTTATGAATCACTCTACATGACTCAAGTTAGATCGTAACTCGAATTAACTTGGCCAACTAAGTGAAACTAACTTAGTTAATTCGTGACATACAAGTTGTCTTGTGACATGAAATTACAATTTTTTCCTAATTTAATTCAAGGGAAAATTAAATCAAGACTTTCTTGCAAGCATTTTTCAACAAAATAATTCCTTTTATTTTTAAAATTAAATAATTTAATAAATATAAACCTGTAAGGATTATGGACACCACATATCTCCACAATGGTATGATATTGTCCACTTTGGGCCTAAGCCCTCATGGCTTTGCTTATGGGCTTTACCCCAAAAGGCCTCATACCAATGGAGATATTTGTCCATCCTTATATACCCATGATCCTCCCCACTTCTAATCAATGTGGGACTTTGGTCGTATACCCAACAATCCTCCCCTCGAACAAAGGACCATCGAGCCTCCCCTCAAACGATTATCCATCCGTCCACTCTCTACCAACAAGGATTCTCCGCTCCAATGCGTTGGAAGCACACGCCTTACATGGAGCACCACCGCCTCGAGAGCTTTCTCTATCCCAGGTCAACTCCTCTTCACCGTGTTGGGACCAGGACACGTCCATGAAGAATCTGATACCGCCTGTCTAACCGAGCTCATCCATGGATACCATCGTGATATTACCGGGGCCCACCACCTTCGTTCGACATTCGAGGATTCATCCACTTCGCTAACTTCGGGGCATGGCTCCGATACCAAATGTAGGTTTTAACCCTGAACAGAAATTATCTACACACGAATCTTATAACAGAAAATAAACAATAGCGAGAGCATAAAACATAAAACAGATAAACACAGAGATTTTCCCCTGGATCCCAAATTGGGACTACCGGCTTGATTTTTCATTATATTCCTTTTAGTGTTACAACACATATATATACATGCCGAAGCATACATAAACCCCAATCCATTAACCCTGGATTAGAACATAACCGTAGTTCCCATGACCGGATCTACAAAAATACCAGGGGCCGAAAACCATCGAACCCCAAAACCATGTGCAAAACCATGCACAAAACCATGGGCGGATCCGCCTATGAGTGGGTCCGCACAAAAACCAATTTTGGCTGGGGCGCTGCCCCGGACCCCAACGGTGGGGACTGCTTCGCCCCTCGTGACCCCCCAGCTACACCCGACGCAACATACAGCGTGTGGGGCTAATCATGGAAAGAATATAACATATACCCAACATTTATTGTTGGGTATACGACCAAAGTCCCACATTGACTAGAAGTGGGGAGGATCATGGGTATATAAGGATGGACATATATCTCCATTGGTATGAGGCCTTTTGGGGTAAAGCCCATAAGCAAAGCCATGAGGGCTTAGGCCCAAAGTGGACAATATCATACCATTGCGGAGATATGTGGTGTCCATAATCCTTACATTTGGTATCAGAGCTGTTTCGGCTTCAAGGGGACGCCTTTGTTGTTGAGGGTTTTTTGCTCGGGCCTGTGGTAGACCCTGTGCAGTGGGAGATCTGCGGGATCGATTCTTGCGGTGAAAGAAGATGGCGAGCGGTGGAAAGATAGAGATCGAGAAATTTAATGGTCAGAGTTTTGAGTTGTGGAAGCTCAAGATGGAGGATCTGCTGGTGGATAAAGATCAGTGGATCGCGGTAGATCCGGGTACTAAACCAACGGCAATGTCAGATGAAGACTGGAAGAAACTGGATCGGAAGGCTAAGAGCACAATACGGTTGTGTGTCTCAGATTTAGTATTGTTGAATGTATCTGGGGAAGCTACGGCGAAGACCTTGTGGGAAAAACTTGGGACTTTGTACCAATCTAAGTCTCTGGTGAATAAGTTGTTCCTGCGTAAAAAGCTGTATAACCTGAGGATGAAGGATGGAGACTCGGTGACAGAGCATCTGAACGCCTTCAATACTGTGGTAAGTCAGCTGTCATCTGTTGATATTAAAATCTCGGATGAAGATAAGTGCATCAGTTTGTTGTGTTCTCTACCAGACTCGTGGGATAGTCTGGTTATTGCAATAGGTAGCAATACAACTACCTTGAATTTTGATGACATTGTCTCAGCCTTGCTGTCGGAGGAAATGAGACGGAGAAATATGGAGGGTCAAAATGGAGATGCCTTATATGTACGAGGAAGGTCCCAAAATAGAAACAAGAATAAGGTTTCGAGTGGGAGATCTAAATCTAGAGGGAGATCTAAATCTCCTGGAAAGTTTGTAAAGGTGTGTTGGAAATGCGGAAAGGAAGGACACTAAAAAAAGGAATGCAGATCTAAAGCTCCTGAGAAAGGAAAGGGATCTGATGAAGCTCCTTTTGTAGAGGCAAAACCACCTCGGATGAAGGTGGGGATGTGTATCTAGCTTCTTCTTCAAATACACATGTAGATCATGAGTCATGGTTGATTGACTCAGGTGCATCCTTTCACTTCACTCCCCATAGGGAGTGGTTCTGCGAGTATGAGAAATATGATGGTGGTGATGTCTTCCTAGGGGATGATAGGAGGGCCAGAATCATCGGACGTGGAAAGGTCAAGCTGAAGCTGCAAGGTGAAAGGATTAGAACACTTCCTGGTGTTCTGCATATTCCTGCATTGGCCAGAAATCTGATTTCTGTAAGCAAGATGGATGATGCAGGTGTAAAAACAGTGTTCGAGAAAGATGCCTGCAAGATGGTTCGGGGAGCACTGGTATTAATGCCGGGAGTTCGGACTGGAACTCTGTACAAGCTACAAGGTAGCACTGTTATTGATGGGTGTAACAGTTCTGTGGTTCTTGAAAGTGGGACGGAAAGTCTAGTTGTCTCTGGAGAAAAGACCATGCTATGGCATCAAAGGCTTGGACATATTGGAGAGAAGGGCCTTCGGATACTCCATAGAGATGGTATGGTAGAAGGTATGTCTAATTGTTCTTTGGATTTCGATTTCTGTGAACATTGTGTATATGGGAAGCAGAATCGGGTGAGTTTTCCTTCTGGTGCTAAGAGGGCAAACAAGATATTAGAACTTGTGCACGGTGATGTGTTTGGGCCTGTGTCAGTTCCATCACTGGGAAAGTCTGTGTACTATGTTTCATTCATAGATGAATTCTCAAGGAATACATGGATATATTTCTTGAGGAAGAAATCTGAAGTCTTTGACAAATTTAATGAATTTAAGGCTCTGGTGGAAAACCAGACAGAGAAGAAGATAAAGGCATTGAGGACAGATAATGGTGGGGAGTTCTGCAAGAAGGAATTTGAAGAGTTCTGTAAGAAGTGTGGTATAGCACGGCAGAAGACTACTCCATACACACCTCAGCAAAATGGAGTTGCGGAAAGAATGAATAGAACACTGATGGAAAAGGCAAGAAGCATGCTCAGTGGTACCGGGTTAGGACAAGAATTCTGGGCAGAGGCAGTGGAGACTGCATGTTACTTAGTTAACAGATCACCTTCATCAGCGTTGGAGGATAAGACCCCACATGAGGTATGGAGTGGTAAGAAACCCTCTCTTTCACATCTAAGGGTATTTGGATGTGATGCATATGTACATGTTCCAAAGGAGAAAAGGACCAAGTTGGATAATAAATCTGAAAGGTGCATCTTTATTGGGTATAAGGATGGTTTAAAGGGTTACAAGCTTTGGAACCCAGAAACAAGGAAGGTTGTGTACAGCCGAGATGTGGTGTTTAGAGAGGTGAAAGATGTTTTTAAACATGAAATCATACCAAAGGAACCTAAGAAGATAGAGTTTGAGCTAAAGGAGGATGAATCAGACTCTACAACAGAAGAAGACTCAAAAGATGAAGAGCCACAAACTCCAGCTTTGAGAAGATCAGTTCGGGAAAGAAGGCAACCAGAAAGGTATAGTCCATCTGCTTTCTGTTCAGGTTTTTCCTTAACTATAACTGATGATGAACCAAGAACTGTCAGGGAGGCAATAGATTCAGAGGATGGAAAACTCTAGAAGGAGGCCATGGTTGATGAAATGGCATCCTTGCACAAAAACGATGCATGGGATCTAGTGGAGTTGCCGGCTGGAAGGAAGCCCATTGGGAGCAAATGGGTGTTTAAGAAGAAGATGAATGTAGAAGGCAAGGTGGAGAAATACAAAGCTCGGTTGGTAGCGAAAGGTTATTCCCAAGTGCCGGGAATTGATTTTGGTGATATTCTTTCTCCTGTTGCCAAGGTTACTTCTATTAGATTACTTTTATCATTTGCTTCTGCATTTTATTTTGAGATAGAAGAGATGGATGTGAAGACAACTTTTCTTCACGGGGATCTAGAAGAGGAGATCTACATGAAGCAACCTGAAGGCTTTATGGTGAAGGGTAAGAAAGAACTGGTATGCAGGTTGAAGAAGTCTCTGTATGGGTTAAAACAGTCACCAAGGATGTGGTATCAGAAATTTGATACCTATATACGGGGACTTGGCTTCACCGGAAGCAAGGAGGATCACTGTGTTTATTTTAAATTAATTGGTGACTGTGTTATTTATTTGGTCTTGTATGTGGATGATATGTTGTTGATTGGAAATGACAAAGAAATTATCCAAGATTTGAAGACCCAACTGTTCTCCAAATTCGACATGAAGGATCTTGGTGCTGCAAACTATATTTTGGGCATGGAAAGTAAGAGAGATCGGGCAAAGAGGAAGCTCTGGTTAAACCAGAGGAAGTATGTCGAGACTATATTGCAGAGGTTCAATATGCAGGATAGTAAACCGGTGAGTGTTTCTATTCCTGTAGGTGCACAGCTGTCTGCTGAACAGTGTCCCAATACACAAGAAGAAGAGGAGGATATGTCCCGTGTTCCATATGCAAGTGCAGTGGGTAGCCTGATGTATGCAATGGTCTGTACTAGACCAGACATTGCACATGCAGTGGGAGTATTGAGCAGGTTTATGTCAAACCCAGGGAAGGAGCATTGGACAGCAGTGAAGCGGGTTTTCAGATATTTACGTGGCACTAGTGATTATGGCTTGTGCTACCAGGGAAGACCAGGATTGGAAAGAATGTTGGACATTTGTGGTTTTGTTGATGCAGACTGGGCCGGAGATCTGGATCAAAGAAGATCTACAAGTGGGTATGTGTTTACACTATTTGGAGGCGCAGTTAGTTGGATGAGTAAAAAACAGTCTGTAGTGGCTCTTTCAACTACAGAGGCAGAATACATAGTAGCCACTCATGCAAGCAAGGAAGCAGTTTGGTTGCAGAGATTGTGTTCAAGTATGGGGTTGGTACAGCAAGCTATAAGGATAGACTGTGATAGCCAAAGTGCAATTTTCTTGGCTAAGAACCATGCTTATCATTCAAAGACAAAGCACGTTGATGTTCAATATCACTTTGTTAGAGATATGGTTGAGGCTAAAAGGGTGTTGCTGGTAAAGGTGGACACTTTGAAGAATGTTGCAGATGCATTGACGAAGTCTGTGAGCACTCAGAAGTTCTCTTGGTGTAGAGAAACAATGGGTGTTGAAGAATTGGGAAAATGACTAAGCTCTCTTATGGCCCCCCGTGGAAAGAAAACAACAAGTGGGAGAATGTTGGGTATATGTTATATTCTTTCCACGATTAGCCCCACACGTTGTATGTTGCGTCGGGCGTAGCTGGGGGGTCACGAGGGGCGAAGCAGTCCCCACCGTTGGGGTCCGGGGCAGCGCCCCGGCCAAAATTGGTTTTTGTGCGGACCCACTCATAGGTGGATCCACCCATGGTTTTGTGCATGGTTTTGCACATGGTTTTGGGGTTCGATGGTTTTCGGCCCCTGGTATTTTGTAGATCCGGTCAAGGGAACTACGGTTATGTTCTAATCCAGGGTTAATGGATTGGGGTTTATGTATCCTTCGGCATGTATATATATGTGTTGTAACACTAAAAGGAATATAATGAAAAATCAAGTTGGTAGTCCCAATTTGGGATCCAGGGGAAAATCTCTGTGTTTATCTGTTTTATGTTTTATGCTCTCGCTATTGTTTATTTTCTGTTATAAGATTCGTGTGTAGATAATTTCTGTTCAGGGTTAAAACCTACAAAACCAACCAATATTTCAAGTAAAACTACATCAAATCATGGTAGAAAACAATAAATTCAAATGATAATAATGTCCCTAGTCTCATATGCACAAGCTTTCTCTTAAAATCACCTCTCCTTCCCCCATAAACATGTTGTGCAATTTAGAAGATAAAGAAAATTTATAAAAAAAATTAAATTTATGAATGGAAAAAAAAATGTATATTAAAAATACATATACATGTTTTTAAAAATGCACATGTGGCATTTCAAATACCGTACTAGAAATTACATGAAAGGAACTTGACCAAGTTTTTAAGAAAATGTGTGCATTCTTGTGTGAATAATCTCCCAAACACCTCATTACCACTGTTTAATCAAACATCTTTCTTGTGTGAACAATCTCCCAAACACCTCATTACCACTTTTTTAATCAAACAACTTTCTTGTGTGAACAATCTCCCAAACACCTCATTACAACTTTTTTAATCAAGAACTTCTTGTAGTTAAGATTTTTAACAGAAGCCATTGCACACAGAAAACACACGATAATTATTTTCTATATTACATTTAATAAACTGAGTTACATCAAATATATATAGTTGGAGTGAGATCCAACTTATTCCACTCTTGGAGGGAGAGGTTGAGATAATCTCTCAACATTCTCCAACAAACCAAACCAATCCCTAAACTTTAGTATGCATCATAAATGAGGCATTATCTCAAACACCCCCCCCCCTTAATGCCTACATCACAGAAAACTTACAATACTAAGATCATAATTACAAAATTTATGTCTAACTGGTCTTCATCAGAAACTCTACCCACTTTGCAGTCTTCTGGATTCTACTCTTTCTTTCTCCACATCTTCGAGCTTACCTTTCAACCCATTTAAAGTACACCTGCTTCTGACCATCAATGCTGAATTTGTAAGATTAAATATTATTGACACCCCCGAAGAAGAGTCTCGACATTGAACTACCCTATGGAAATATTTCCATCTGTGAAATAACCTCGAAGAATAAATTTCAACAGTCTATAAAAAAATATTTTAGGTACAGAATGTGATCAACGATGAATCCTACAAAGTGACCTTTACACACTTACAAACTCACAAAAAATAATCTGTAATTGTCGATCCTGAGCACCGAAGTACAACAAGAGTCTACAACATATAATAGATTCTTACAATCAAATTAGCGATACATTCTCTCGGCACCAAAGAACGTCGAGAACCACTATTTTAAATTGTGTAAAACTATTCAATAATTGGTTCTTCTTTACAACTTACATAATATAAAAATAACAAATTTGACATAAAACTCTGATGGATGCAACCAAGAAAGCGACCAACCCATCTCGCTCCACACAGTTCTATTTTTCCTCTATTAAAAATGGCCTTCTAAAAAACTGTTTCATTTACAGTGACACCACGCACGGTCTCATACCAATCGATCTCAAGAGAATAGACTCTACAGAAACTTGATTCTTCACTGTGTTGCAGTTCTGGATGAGAAGCAATTCGATTTATAAAGACATTCAATCCTCAACGCCTCAGCTCAATAAGTGGAAGATAGACACAGAAACAAGAACTGTGTATACAAATCAAATAAAAGTCAACTCTTGAATTTTAGGAAGGTCCATTTAAACCATCTGATAACATGAGATTGTGATTTTTAACCTTCATAGGCACAGGATATGCACGGAATTCTTTGTCAGTGTGCTTGTTCAATAATGTTCCTAATGTTACTGTAACTATGTTTGGTCCTCTTGATGCTATCAAGAAGACAACTACAAAGCCTATAAACATATTTGTAGTTGCTAAAATAACCATAAATCATTTTTCTGAACTCCGGTCTCATAACAAGAATTGTCTGTTGGAGAATTGCATTTACAGATTCTTGATCTGGTGAAATCAGCTCAGAGACAAATCTACTATAACGGTGTTGAGAATTGTCTGATGTTTCACTGTTTTCTTCGTGGTTGTGGGTGATAACACCATGGAGTTTGCTTCTAAACTCGTCATAAGATTTATTTTCCATGGCTGATCTATACTCCAGGCTTACATTTCCTGAACGCTGCTATCGAATCCCCAATACACTGCTAACAAAAAAAAATTGCAGCACGCCTCTAATTTCAAACCTCCCTTCAACGGAAGTCATCGGTGAAGATGTGGGGTTGTAGGAACCGATTTGATGAATCCACAGATTCAATCAGATCTGAAAATGGCGCTTCTTCTGCTACTCTTCAAGTCCAACTGCTTTTTATCTTCCTAGAAATGGCCCTCAACGCAGATGGATCTAATCCCACTTGTAGAAAAAATGTCCTGATTCTTCACTGCACCTATAAAACCAGAAATAGAAAACAAACACACATCTTCCTGTATTTCCCGTGAGGGAATTAAGCTAGCACCGCCTCTGATACCAAATTAAGATTTGTAATAGAAGCCATTGCACATAGACACTGCCCAGACTCCTACGGGAGGCAGCAGTGGGGAATTTTCCACAATGGGCGAAATCCTAACGGAGCAATGCCGCGTGAAGGAAGAAGGCCCACGGGTCATGAACTTATTTTCTCGAAGAAGAAAAATGATGGTATCTGAGGAATAAGCATCGGCTAACTCTATGCCAGTAGCCGCGATAAGACAGAGGATGCAAGTGTTATCTGGAATGATTGGGCGTAAAGCGTCTGTAGGTGGCTTTTCAAGTCCACATCAAATTCAAGGGCTCAACCCTGAACAGGCGGTAGAAACTACCAAGCTGGAGTATGGTAGGGGTAGAGGGAATTTTTGGTGGAGCGATGAAATGCATTGAGATCGGAAAGAACACCAACGGCTAAAGCACTCTGCTGGGCCGACACTGACACTAAGAGACGAAAGCTAGGGGAGAAAATGGGATTAGATACCCCAGTAGTCCTAGCTGTAAACGATGGATACTAAGTGTCGTGCGTATCGACCCGCGCAGTGTTGTAGCTAACGCATTAAGTATCTCGCCTGGGGAGTAAATTCGCAAGAATGAAACTTAAAGGAATTGATGGGGGCCCACACAAGTGGTGGAGCATGTGGTTCAATTTGATGCAAAGTGAAGAACCTTACCAGGGCTTGATATGCCATGAATCCTCCCAAAAGAGAGGAGTGCCTTCGGGAACGCGGACACAGGTGGTGCATGGCTGTCGTCAGCTCGTGCCATAAGGTGTTGGGTTAAGTCCTGCAACGAGTGCAACCCTCGTATTTAGTTGCCAACATTGAGTTTGGAACCCTGAATGGACTGCCGGTGATACGGTGAAGGAAGGTGAGGATGACGTCAAGTCATCATGCCCCTTATGCCCTGGGCAACACACGTGCTAAAATGACTGGGACAAAGGGTTGAGACCCCGCGAGGGAAATCTAACCTCAAAAACCCGGACTCAGTTTGGATTACAAGCTGCAACTCGCCTACATGAAGCCAGAATCGATAGTAATCGTTG